>CAJNSZ010000046.1:384857-453640 GCA_905329745.1 Rotaria sp. Silwood2
ACAATCGTCATTCTATATTTATTTTTCTTTTTTCTTAACTTGAGTTTCTTTGTATTGTTCTTATTGTGAAATTTGTATTTATTCTGATGATGACAAAAGAATATTGTCGAAATATCAAATAAATATTATGTGATTAGTTAAAAATCATAATGTTCGTAGCAGTTCTACACTTCATTTACTCTATTCTTCGACTTTCAACTGCTCTTCCTACAAATTTTCTTATTAACACTCGCAAGAAGTACGGCGAGTCTACTTTCCTCACAATAAGACGCATCGAAAGACTCACAACAAGGTATCAAAAAAGTAAATGCGATATGGAATACTTACGATTATGCTTAATTTATAATTTAACACCGAAATTTGTTCGTTTCAAATTATGGAAAGATAAACTAAAATCTCTAAATCAATATCAACAATTTCAACGTAATTGCATTATAACCGAATACAAACATCGAAACCACGACTCAGTAAAATTAAAAAACGAAATCGACTCTATCTTAAATGTTCTAAAAGAAAAACTAACATTGATTGATTATCAGCATCTTGAGCAATTTCTATACCAACGAGCTAAATATGTGAACGAAAAAACAACAAAAACTCATGAAAATAAAATAAAACACCTAAACCAAGGAATAATCGGACAAGACTATAAATCTATGAAGGATAAGATCCTACATAATATATCTAGTCATCAATTAACACCAGCAGAAGAACGTGTTCTCTGCCGAGGAATGAACTTCTGCATCGATAATAAATTGAATAACTATCTAAACTTCCAAACAGACGTTGAACTAAACATATGCAAAATTGAAAAGCTATGCCATCCAACTACCTTTAGATCTCTCTGTCACGATATCTACGGATTCTCTAAACAGCTAATAAAAAATAACAAAAATAAACTAATACGAAATATATCCGATGAAGAAATGAATGCCATAAAAACATTAAAAGAAAATAAAAGTATCATCATCAGCAAAGCAGACAAAGGCAACGCCATAGTTATACTCGACAAAAAAGACTATATAGAAAAAGCTAAATCACTATTAACCAATAAACAATTTAAAAAAACCAAAAACAATCTGGTCGAAGAAAAAGAAAAAGAAATGAATAACTATCTTAATTCATTACTAAAAGAAAAAATCATCGAGAAAGAACTATTCTACCAACTTCATTCTACTTGCTCTTCACCAGCAGTATTCTACGGACAGCCTAAAATTCACAAAACAAATATTCCTTTACGTCCTATCATCTCTACTACGGCAACCTATAACTATCGTCTAGCACAGCACCTAACAAAAATCATATCTACAGAACGTCAAAAACCTCCCTCATTCATAAAAGATAGTTTTGAATTAATGAAGAAAATTACTAAACTAAAATTCGATAAAGACGAAATTCTAGTCAGTTTCGATATCGAAAGTCTATACACCAACATACCAGTCTCCGAAGCAATCGACACTGCACTAGATCTACTATACAAAGACGGAAAGAAACCTAACTGCCCTTACGATCGATCTCAATTTAAGAAATTATTAGAACTATCTTCTTTAAATGTGCCTTTCAGATTCTTTAATGATAACTATATACAAATAGACGGGGTAGCAATGGGCTCTCCCATAGCCCCCATTCTTGCAGACATCTTTATCTCTAAACTGGAAGAAAAATTAAATCGCTTCACTACAAATAAACCAAAAATATGGTATCGCTATGTTGACGATATCCTTTGCATATTCAGTAAAAAACAGAACATTACTGATTTTCTCTCTCGAATAAATAAATGGCACAAAAACATACACTTCACAATCGAAGACGAAAATAATGAAAGTCTTCCCTTTCTTGATCTATTGATAACTCGTCAGAATAATAAATATGAAACAACAATCTATCGAAAGCCAACGACTACTAATCTATATCTTCTCTATGACAGTAATCAAGCACGAAAATATAAACTCGGTCTAATTAAATCTCTCTACTACAGATCGCTACAGCTCTGCTCAAATGAGACATACTTAAAACTCGAACGAGAGCATTTGATAAAAACTCTACAAAAAAACGGTTATCCATTTCACATCATCAAACGAGGCATAAAAGAAGCAAATGCAATCCATAAACGACTAAATAATCCTTCCTCTCAGCCTCAACCAAAAACAACAAAAAAGAAAGAAATATATTTCGTCTTTTCCTATTACGGTCAGGAATCTATTGAATTCGGACACAAGATTCGAAAACTCTTCAAAAAACTACTACCAAATTTGACTCTTAATCTAGCATACAGAAAATCAATGACTCTTCGAAACATATTTCTTCCTCATCAAAAAGGCAGTGACGAAACTAAAAAGAAAAAGAAATTAATATATGCTGTAAACTGTAAAGATTGCGACAAAACATACATCGGAGAAACGAATCGATATATGCTAACAAGAATGAAGGAACACCGAAACGACATTAAAAAAGATAAACCAACCTCCCTCATCGCTCAACACTCTAATACTAAAAACCATAAAATGGACATTGATAATGCTAAAACACTTGCACACGAATCCGTCTGGAAACGCAGAGTCATCAAAGAAAGTCTACTCACTCACTATGCACATGATAAAGCAATAAACGAAGTGAAATATAAACTCAAAGTATTCGGATAGCACCTCAAGGTGCAATTTTATGGGCCCCGAAACACCTGTTCTAACGAACAGAATTCGACTATTTTAGAATGAGCGCTCATTCAAAAACAGTCGACTCATTCAACAATTAGTCAACTCATCCATACATATATAATACTCTCACTTACATACAATCGTCATTCTATATTTATTTTTCTTTTTTCTTAACTTGAGTTTCTTTGTATTGTTCTTATTGTGAAATTTGTATTTATTCTGATGATGACAAAAGAATATTGTCGAAATATCAAATAAATATTATGTGATTAGTTAAAAATCATAATGTTCGTAGCAGTTCTACACTTCATTTACTCTAAAATAATAGATTGTTGAAAAGCAAAAATGAAGTGCGAGTAGAATGTCTCTACCTTTTCTTCGAGATAGATAGATCAGGCAGTTTTCCGAATTCTATTCAGCTTTGGTCTCTGATGTAGAACGCCATAATATTCACCAAATAAATATACAAGAAATTTCTTTTTTTGTTTTTTCTTTTATCGAAACAATAAATTCATTTAGAAAAAAATAAATAAGTAACAATATTAAGCACATCTTTTATTTTTATTAGCATTATCCATATTTTTACATGCATATACAGCAATTGTTTGTCCTGGTTTGTTTTCTGGTTCAACTGCTATTAAACCTTCATTATAAACAATAATATTACACGCTGCACAAGCAACAACTGCTTGACCAAAACCTTTTGTTTTTCTACTATCAGTATCACAATCAATCCAATATAATGCATCATTAGCTGTACCTGTATAACAATCATGATTATGAGAATCACAGCATTCTTTTGAATCATGAGGTACTTTTTTTGAAAAACATTTATTAACTAAACCAAATAGTGTAGCACAACCATCACGATTATATACTTCAGCATGAATAGCTCGACAACTACGATTAATAACACAAACACTATTAATACATTTCAATATTGTCATTAAGTAAAATACAATCAATAATACTAAAAATAAAACATAATGAAGATAAACATATTGTAGAAGAGGAATGATAAAGCTAATATGAAGTATTTTATTTTTTAAATTTTTATCTTAAATAAAACTAATTCATATTTATGTTCTTTAACGATTTTCAAATTTCAATCTTCACTTTTTGTAAACCTAATGTACATAAAGAGCAATTAAAAAAGTCGTTTGCTTAATACTAATCTAAATGATTGTCCAACTGTAATTGAATTATTAACCAATTTACGACTAAGGTAGATCTGAATTTCATAAGCAGCAAAGTTCAATAGAGTTTGAAATTATTTAAACTCAAATAACATTACACAATGAGATGTCTAAGAAAATTTGTTACAACGATAAAAATGTATGGTCTCAAGAGATGAGAAATTTTTTATAGATACCCAATTTTTACGTTACCTTTGTTAAAAAATCTATTTTCCTATAATTATGATTCAGAATTGTATACATGAGAACAAAATTTGAGTTCAATTCAAACAAGAAAACTTTTTCGATTGCTATTCACGTACAATTAGATGGTAAGTAAATCGAGATTTTAGATTCGAAAACAAAACTAATTAGTACAAATGCTAATTAAATTTTATATAAAAAAAATTAAATAAATTAGATATCGAAAATTCGCTTTATTATCATTCTTTTATTAGTTATTTGTTCAATAATATAAGGTACTAAGAAATCACCTAATAACAAACCCAAATTCAAAATTGAACATAAATTCAAAGATGTCGAATTAAAATCGGCTTACCGTAGTTCATCTTCATCTTTTTATAAATGAAACTTTTTTTCTTGTGATAAATCGATAATAGTTGTTGAATCAAAGAACAACTCTTGATTCCAACAATAGAAACTATATAGAGCTTTATTGAATGCTACAATAAGAATTTAGTTAGAAAATGTATACGTACTTTTTTTTTATAAATAGTAGTAATTGTTTGATTCGTTTCAAACCAATTATTTAAATACTGATTGATCCTCAAAATCTATCTATTTTTATAAGGAGATGGGGAAAAAATTGATCACCCACTTACTGCTAATTATATTTTCGTTCTGTCGTTACTGCATACTATTCATATAATATATATGAGTGAGTCAATGGTATTTTTTTCATCCCTAT
This sequence comes from Rotaria sp. Silwood2, assembly GCA_905329745.1. Classification (NCBI taxonomy): domain Eukaryota; kingdom Metazoa; phylum Rotifera; class Eurotatoria; order Philodinida; family Philodinidae; genus Rotaria; species Rotaria sp. Silwood2. The sequence goes on from CAJNSZ010000046.1 coordinate 389,615, forward strand.
TATCATATAATCATAAAAAAAAAGAAAAAAAATCACAGCATTATCTTCTACGCACATAACGTATTTTTTTCTTCGCATATACTTTTCATTTATAAACTACTGTCAAACATTATTAGTCACTCTTTTCATAACATGCGTCATCGAATAAAAATCCAAAAATAAGTAATTAAGTGCATCGAGGGTAAAATGAAGTGATAGTAACAAAAATACATTGAAATGAGAAGGAATAATCTTCACTAAAGCATCAAAATAAAAATCAAGAACAGAAGTATTGTATATACATAAATAATTTAAAACTTTTATTTACAAAACCAAGGACGTAAGATGGGAGAGTATGTAGCATAGGAGAACTTCGCAATTACAAGTGCGATGTAATCAAATTTAAAAAGCAGGTGGGGAGCTGTTTTATCCCACTCTATTTATGTCCTTGTATACAATTGAGTAATAATGACGCACACTATTCACCCAATATAAACACGTCAATAGATAATGATTTAACAAATGTTATTTTCAGAAACAAGAGAGAGAAGAAATATATATATATATATCTTAAAAGAATACAGTATCAATAGTTGAAAAAAAGAACAATCATATGTTGAAATTTTCTTGCGGATCTTAATTATATATTTATTATTATAAAATGAAATTATTATTTATTTCATTATTATTATATCTATTTGAATATAACTATGTTCAATGTCAAACATGTTCTGCAACACAAGAATGTACAAATAAAGCTTGTTGTAGTAAATTCGGTAATTGTGGCTATGGACCAAATTTTTGTGGTACAGGATGTTTATCAAATTGTAATGCAAAAGCTGAATGTGGTCAATATGGTGTACAAAAACTATGTCCATTAAATGTTTGTTGTAGTCAATATGGATTTTGTGGTACAACATCAGATTTTTGTGATATATCTAAGAAATGTCAAAATAATTGTGGTGATAAACAATTACCAGAATGTTCAAATAATCAAAATAATTTAATTCAAGTTGGATATTATGCATCATGGGCTGCATCTCGTCCATGTCAAACATATAAATCAATTAATATTGATCCACGTGATTATACACATTTAAATTATGCATTTGGTAAAATATCAAATGGTGTTATGATAAATCCAGATGCAAAAGAAGAAAATAATATGAAACAATTTGTTGCTTTAAAACAAATTAATTCAAATTTAAAAGTTTTAATAAGTGTTGGAGGTTGGGCATTTAATGATCCAGGACCAACAAGAAACGAATTTCATAATATTATATCAACTGATGGTATGTGAAATAGACTTGGATTTTTTCTCTCTCAGATAAATTACTCAAGAAAATTGATAAATTTATGAACATCAATTAAGACTATTACAGTTTTTTTTGTAAGACAGGCACTGAAGAGCGTTAAAATCGATAAAAAAAATGAACTTAAGCATTCAATGCTTGTTTTAGAGTACTTATTCTAAGGATTGAATCTTATTTAGGGATCTACCAAAGCCAAGACGATCAAGACTGAAAGTCTCGATTTATTTTCGAGTTCATTACATCTCTAATCTTATGTTATAATCTTATCAGATTATTAATTAAATTTTTCGATATTAGACTAAGTATAAGATATGAAGATATTAAATTATTATTAATTAGTAAAACTAATTAGTTTTATATATAATGAATCAATTAAGTGCATATTGTAATATCTTTTTGTTATCATAATTCCTTTTTCCTTCTTTTTTCATTTCAGCTTCTCGAAAACGTTTTATAATATCAGTTACTAATTATTTAAAAAAATATCAATTTGATGGTATTGATATTGATTATGAATATCCAGCAGCTAATGATCGTGGTGGTTCACCAGAGGATACAGATAATTATGTTAAGTTAGTTAAAGATATGAGAAGCGCATTTGGTAATAATTATATGATAACTATTGCAGCACCAGCTAGTTATTGGTATTTAAGACATTTTAAAATTGGTGAAATGTCAAAATATATTGATTTTATTAATGCTATGACATATGATATACATGGAACATGGGATAGCGATATTGCATCATTAGGACCATATGTTAAATCACACACAAATATTCAAGAAATAACAGAAGCATTCAAATTATTTTTAAGAGATGGTGTAAATACAAATAAACTTGTTTTGGGTCTTGGTTATTATGGAAGATCATTTACATTAGATGATCCATCATGTAAAAAAGTTGGATGTAAATTTAAAGGTTTGAATAATAAATATAGTACAGTTTTGATTTTACTATTTTTATTTGTTTCTTTTGTTTCAAAGGACCAGGAAAACCAGGCCCATGTACAAAAACACCAGGTGTACTTGCATGGTTTGAAATAGAAGATATTATTACTAAAAATCAATTAACACCAACATTCGATCAAGATTCAATGTCAAAAATATTAGTTTGGAATCGTGATCAATGGGTAGCATATGATGATGAAGAAACATTAGCAATGAGACGACAATATGCAGCAAAACATTGTTTAAAAGGTAAAAAAAAACAAAGAAAACATTCTTATAGTAATAAACATATTCATTTAGTTAAAAAATTGAGTATATAGTATATATATATATATATATATATCTTAAGTCTGTTTGTATGAACTCAATAGTAAATATGAACTTTATGTAACGTTAAAATAAGAATGATAAATAATTTTGCAAAAAATTCCTTTTAGATAAATGATAGTTAAAGAAAAAATGTCTAAAATCAGTCACTTTACTATTTTGAATAATCATCAAGACAAAAGAAAACTTTATCTCATCACAAAAGAGAAAAGCAAATTTATGCCTTAGATAAACATGCTCCAAAAATTATTTTTCTGCCTTTTTACATGTTTGTGTTTGATGTTTTTGTATATTTTATGTTCATGTTAACGATCATGTCTATTTTTTATTTAAATTCATACGAAAAAAATATGTGATTACGTCCGTGACTAGTTCTATTAACATTAAACTACTTTTGGACTCATTAGAGACTAGTCAAAACGTTTCTTGCCTATTATCCATTTCAAAACAAACGACGAGTAGTTCTAAGATAAATAATTCGTGAAACAGTTTTCAGCAACTTGTACGCAAGTCTGAGGTACATCAAATTATGGAAAAAAGGAAAACGATGACTGAGTTTCTTGCAAATTTTCACGTGGATCTTTGGAACATCACAATGATCCATAGAGATTCTACGTTAAGTTTTCAGTTTTAATACGCACATTCTATAGAGAAAACTGTTCTCTTTCAAATTACGGCCAGTCGAGGTTTCTACCTGTTTCGTGCAGGAATCATATATAGGTTCTCGAGAACTTTTTGATTTCAATCAGTAGCCTTTGATTCAGCCAAAAATATGTCTAGAGCAGGTTTTTTGAAAATATTGAGTCGATTGCTGATATTTTTTCCCATTTTGAAATCTGTGTAAAGTCATAAACTAAAATTTTTCAAAATCCAATTTTTTCCACTTACATAATAGACAATGGGGATGTTTGGAAAACTTTGAGCTATAGCCTTAGACAACTTTGAAAAAAAGAAAGACATGCCAGCAATCGGCTCAATGTAATGGAAAACCCCTCTTTCGACATATTTTCGGCTGATTCAAAGAAAAGCTAATCGAAATCAAAGGTTTCTGGAGAACTCCTATAATTTTTGAACGACACAAGACAGAAATTTCAGCTGACCGTAGTTTGAAAGAAGACCCTTTTCTAGATAGAACGCACATGCTAATACTGAAAATGTAAATGTTGGATCTCAAAAAACATCGTAGCTTTTCAAAGCAGAGGAAAGTAGAGGATAGGACATTTAGCAGGGCAATAAAATTTCTTTACAAAACAAAAAAGTCATTTTTACAAAAAACCGTTATTCTTTTGCATTGATCTGATCAATAAAATGTTAGACAATCGTTCAGGAATAAGACTATTCTTCTTGTAAACTTATATCAAGTATCAAGAAACGGTGTATGTAATATGAAGACTATACAAAAGCTCTGATAAAATATAGGACTAGGCAATGCATTCTGTCCCACTCTGACGGATGGCAGGACAAAACGAAAATTTTGGATTCATCCTGTCGCGTAGGACAGAACACCAGGACAGTCCTGTCCTGTACTCAGCTCTGTACTAAAAATTCACTTGAAAACTTGCTAGAAACTCGATTGAAAATTTTCCTTCTTTCATAGTTCAATGTGCTCCACGTTTATCTACAAGCTGCTGAAAACCATTTCACGATATACCATCGTGTTCGCGAATTAGTCAACTCACCATCACTCGCCTTCTATTTTGAAATGAATAGTAGTCAATTTATTCTACGTAGTTTATGATGTTTATCAATCACTAGTTGACCCATCACTACTCTAAAAGTGACTAGTCTAATTGACAAAATATGATTAACCATATCATCCATTTTCGCATACGTGCTTAACTAAGAAATGAATGAAGAACTTCAAATACATGAAGTTTTGAAAAAATGAAAAACGTATGAATAATTGAATTATTCTGAAATGTATGATATTTTTGTTCAACAAATTTATGCACATTAAAGGAAAAAGCATATTAATCTACTATATCAAAGCTCTTCTTTTAAGAACCATATGAACTTGAGTATAAAACAAATTGAATAAACCTATACTAACTGTATAAAATGCAATGAAAATTCGATTTCATTTATTTATCTTAAGGAGTTATGATATGGAGTATTGATCAAGGAATAAACGTTGTTAGTGATAATAGAAAATCGTTATCAAGAAATGGACAAATAAACTATGTTACAATGAATATAATTTACCATCAAATAGATTCAAAGACATTTGCATTTCAAATTGATGGAAATGCTGATGCAAGATATGATTATCAAATATTTTCACTTGCAAAATATACAAAATCTGGTATGACACAGACAACACGGGAAAAACGTCAACCAAATCAATGTAATCCACCAGGAAATCATGCTATATATGTTGTTGGAACATTAGTTATAAATACAATATTACAAGAAATCTATCAACGTTTAATACAAAATCCAAATCAAATTCGAAGAATAAGACCCAATGACCCTAATAATCCAATTCAGGTCAGTTAAAGTTTGTACTTTTATTTAAAAAAATAATAAATGACAGAAGACAAATTGTCTAATCTTTTTATTCTGTTTTAGGAAAGCATTGTTCGACAATTACCACGTGGTTTGTTTGCACATACTGAACGAGTTGAATTTGTTATAGCACGAATAACTCCTCGACATTATAATCCTAATAATCGAGTTGATTTTCCGTCATCAGGTAGTACAAGTACACAATATATGAGAACAAATTTAAATGCACTAGCAGGAGATGAACGTGGACATATTGTTGCAAGTGTGTTTGGTGGTCCACCAGTAGCATATAATATGTTTCCACAACATCGTAGTTTAAATCGTAATTATCGAGCATCACATATATTGGTTGATTGGTTTGAAGCTGAAGCAAGAATTCGTCAACACTTAGGAAATAATAGAGGTGATGTACAATGGGAAGTTGCATTATCATATGATGATTTAAACACTGGAAGACCAACATCCGTCTCATTTTCAGCAACATTTTATGATAGGAATGGTGCTGTTGTTGATAGATTAGAAGGAACATTAAGGAATTGTGAAGGTTCAATGACACTTCCTAATGGTCGTAGTTGTGGTTTCTAACTATCCATACATTTATTTTCTTATCTCTATGTTCATCTTGTTTAGATGAATGTTCATTTTTATCGTTTTTTTTCTAATAAATCATCAGTTTATCTAAAAGAAATTTTTCATGTGTGAAAAAAATTTCGAAAGACATTAGAATCATAATTTTGGCTCATGTCGTTATCATAAATTGTTATTATGGTTTACATAATATATGTGAGTCGTTCTAGTAAACAACTAACCAGGCTCCGTCTAAAGTTTTTTGTGAATTTTATGTTAAAATGAAAAACAGACAGATATATATAGAGAAAAGTACTCTACTGGTTTCTAGTTTGTATGAAGGAATGTTTTTCCAAGATGTGCTATTTTCATAGGTGCAAAAATTTTCGTTTAATTGATAAACTTCACAAGAGGTTACTCATCATGTTAATGATCATCAAATTAGAAGCCTGGACAACGATACAGTCTGACTCAAAGTTCTTTTTCGCTCGATTGCTGAAGTCTGAATACGTGCAGCTTCTAACTACATACTCTTCACAGGCGGCTTTACTGTATATCCCAATGTAGAATACAGATTGTTGGAATGGATATGCTAATAAAACGTTGTGAATAACTATTATCTTCATTTATACGAGGCAAAATTTATACAAAGCCATAACAAAAAAGAATTTTGTGGGTGTACGTGTTGTTTCTCTCAACAGTCATCGACACCCTTTATGACAAAATATATAGGGTGTCCAGTAAGTAACTCCACAAGGAAAATTTTGAATATCTCCATTGTACCTCATTCAAATGAGTTGATTTTATTTCTGATAGTAGAAGACAATCCAAGTGCCATTTATACAGGCTTGATCTAATTATGTACATATATGAAGAGAGAAAATCTCTGTTCAGTTATCATTAAGTAACTCACAAACATTTTTTACTTTTGGCTACAAATTGATATTGTAGAATATTCTTTTATTAATATCAAGCTGCATCACTGATATATCATGCGACAACGCCAGTACGAAAGAAAATGTCCTTTACAGTCCAAACAATCACGAAAACGTTGCATACCAGAGCGATATGCTTTGCGGCACATTTCTTCTGCCACTTGCTCATAGGCTTCGTCAATACTTTGTTGAAGTTCCATAATTGTAGCAGGTGGCTTTTTAAACACGATGTCTTTTAAATATCCTCAAAGAAAGAAATCGCACGAAGTTAAACTTGGCGAAGCGCTGGCCAGTCGAATGGACCACGTCTGCCAATTCAATGATTAGAAAATTTTTCGTCAAGCCATTCTCGAACAGCAATAGTATAATGAGCTCCAGCACCGTCGTGTTGAAAGTAAAACTCTTTACGTTTCAATTTGGGCCATACATACTCGACCAGCATCTTTTTGTGTGATGAACCAGTAACAGTATCATCAGGAAAATATGGGCCAACAAGACCATTGGAACTCATTCTGCACGATACTGTGACCCCCTTGTTGTGTATTTGATACTTCAGATTTGAAATGTGGATTTTCTCTAGACCAGTACGTGCAATTGTGTCGATTAACTGCTGTGTTCATACTGAATTTAGCCTCGTCGCTCCAAAATATCCGATCAATTAAATCTGAATCATTCTTGAATTTTTCAAGTCATATTCCGCAAAATTCGCTCCGGCGACCGAAATCATCCTCATTAAGGTCCACTATTAAAGTTGGATGATAAGGTTTAAAGTTAAGTTGCACTATAGCTATTTGGTAACTGCTTTTGCTTATGCCAGCTTGAGCAGAGCCTTGTCGAATAGACAATCGTGGACTATTACTGACCATTTCTTCTATTTCTTCCAGTTTTTCTTCTGAGAGTATAGTTACTAGTCGACCACTGCGTGGTAAATCTTCAACTGCTCCAGTTTTATCAAACTTCCGGTTGGTTGACAAGATTGTGTGTATATCTGGCGGACTTATATCAAAATGATACTGCTACTATCTGTGAACTTCGTGTGCATTATCAAACTTAGAAAAAAGTCGAACTGTCGCAACCTTTTCTTCAGTAGTACGGTGTGTAGGCATGTGTAAGAGTCGTAAATGAATGTTATTCTGTATGCTATTCCCAATACATTATCTTTTATATCACTATACTTTTTTCCTCTCTTTCGTTTGTTTCAAAATTCACGTGCTTCTTCTCACACATGAGTATATGTTGTATACGTGCGTCAGTTTGATTACTGTATGTTTAGAAAGGAGAAAAGAAAAGAAGATAAATCTTAAAGTCAGAAAGTGAGTTAGTTTTTAACAGGAGACTCCAATATCTGAGCTATATATTGATGGTTAATAAATCATCACTAAATAAACCGTCCACTAATATACTAAACAAAGGTTTTCTCTCTTTATATATGTGTATAAATAGACCACGCCTGTATAAATGGCGCTTGGGTTGTCTTCTACTATAAGAAAAAAGTCAACTTATTTGAGTGAGGTGCAATGAAGACATTCAAATTTTTCCTCGTGGAGTTCCTTACTGGACACTCTATATATATTCCATTGTAAGTAATTTAATGTGGTGAGTCATTCTGTCGGTCATGTTTCACCATAGCTACGTTAACACTGGAAGGAGCTTGATGATCTGATCGCCAACAACAGATCCATTGTTTAGTTACTTGACGAAAGCGACTCGAAGCAATCAAGAATAAATAGAATCTTGTCTATTCAAATACAAAAAGACCGATTATATCATCTTTCTTTTACTTCACATATGTGTAATACTTACGGAACTTCCCAAATATGTCAAGAGAGCAATTGTTGATTGAAACAAATCTTTTTTATGCAATCGATCATCACTCTTTACCATATCATAAGTAGCGAGTGAGTAGATATTCCAGCCACCATTAAATATTCCACTCAAAATAACCGGGAAGATTTGCCAACAAACCATGATTGTCATTTGATGATGTGTGTTTTGTTTACTCAGAGTCTTCGTTTGGGATACATTCCTATAGGCCAGAAATCCGAATATGGCTAGGAACACACTTGGAAGCAAACAGAGACTGACTAAACCAAAAAAGACGACATAACGATGAAAAATCGAATTAATATATATGCATTTGCCGGTGATTGGTGACATGTCTTGATAGATCAACCATGATATGCCATGTATCCACCAGACAATAAGGGTCACTACAACAATTCGATGAACACTTTTTATAGAGCTCAAATGACGAAGACGAGCATTTCTTGATGTGACAAGATATTGATCGAGCGTTGCTAAGCATTGACAAGTTAACAATATGCCAGCCCAAGTACTGAAAAAATAGTATCGAGCCTTACACCATGCGATTGAAATTTGAGTAAGCCGAGAACAATTAGAATCAGAAGCATGTCATGTACAGAGCCAATGAGAAAATAGAAGGTACATGGTGTTGTACGATAATGGCGATCCATTGAAAATATCAATAGAATCATGAAATTGCCAAAAACACCCATTAGGAAAAGAAAACAACCTATGTACAGGGTATAGTGTTCGGCAATATAAATCAAAGACACCATATTTCTTCAAATATTTGAATATAGAGTTTTGCAAGAAGATGCAAGAATGTCAACGGTTAAGCGTCTGTCGTCGTTTAAGAATACAGGACATTGATATGGTTCTAGATGCAATTTTGTGTATGTTTTGACAGTGGAAGATGAATTAATATACAGAAAATCTTCGCATTCCTAGCGCATCAACGTTTTGTTGAATATATCTGAAAAAATGTTACAAATTTTATTACTCTTTTTTACAGAATATTTTATCGTCTGATACTGTGAGACATAGAGTATTAAGTATTTTGTGATGTTGACAATCTGATATTTTCCAGTCACAATTATGTCATCTACTACTCCATATGTTGCAATGCTCGACATGGGCCAAATTTTTTGACCTGACCCTAGTCGAACTCTGGCATCAACCCCTTTTCTCTTTCTCTCTCGAGAAAATCAACATCGCAATCGTTTTTTCTTCCTTTCATTGTGTAGTTGGCAACAAGAAATATGTGCTTGACCTCTTTTTGTCCTTAATATTTCTTCGATATTCTATAATTAGAACAGTATTAATATGTAATAGAATTTTTTCTTGTTTGTCGTTTTTTTCTTATGTATACAACTTGAGACTTCTGTAACACCATCAAACAGACAGTACACTTGTTATGCATCGTTGTTTGATATCAATACAGAAAAGTCGATGAAGTAGAATGAAATATCCAGCTTCGTAATATACATTGAATCGTGAAACAGGCAATCGGTCATTTGAAGTTTTACAGACAATAACTTTCAACATGCTTGTCTTATTAATCTTATTTTCCTTAGGAAAAAAAGAAAACTGTGGGTGTAGATGAAGAGTAGAGTCTTAGACCCACACCCACATCCTCGAAAATCATATTGAAAATTCATCTCTAATTGATTATAATCAATGCCTGATAATCATTCTATTTCAGTTGATAACATCATTCTAGATCCGATTCAATACATGCCATATTCATGGCCTTAATTTTTCGTCCGACACGGCATCAACTTTTTAAGAAGACGCACAATTTTTTTTGTTTGAATGCAAAGCTTTTCATTTCAATAAACAATTGTAACGATCTTAGCTTTATCTTTTATTTTCTGTTTGTTCTATATCATTCATTGCTGTGTATTTGAAGCAAGGGAAAGAGAAAGGAAGATAATCTAAATATGAGGAAAGAAGAAGTAAGAGATAAACTAACTAGCAATGCAAAGTTATAGAAGAAGAAAGAAAAGGACAAGAGTTAACTAGGGTTGACACAAGGGTACGCCAAAACATCATCCATAAACAAACACCAACACAACAACAATAAGCCGACAACGTCACTATAATATTATTCTCGTTTGATCTATTCAAGATCTATCTTTCTAGCTGTTTTTTTCCAAATGTTAATAAGTATGAAAGTTACCGACTTGACCTGCAGGTCAGGCCAGAATGATACGTAATCAAATTTTGTGTGTATTGATCGGTTCTGATTGAAATTGGTCTTGTAGATTTAAAATACTTCGGCAAATATAATGAAGTTGATGTTTTACTTTAAACTCTGATAATCCATGTTAACATGACATTTTGTTATTTCAAGACGATCAATACTATGATGAGTGATAGTGGGGCAAGTGTAAGTCAACTCAAAATACCACATATATTCTTGATGATAGATGATTCTTTTTAACTAATTTGTTTTTTTTTGCCAGTTTTACATGGGTTTATCATTGAGCTAGATTGAGTCTCAATAGACAAGGAGAATCAATAAACAACAGGAGTTGAGCTGATTTGTAGTGCAATTCAACTTGATATCATTCAGCAGACGAAGATAAGAAGCAAATGTTTCTGATCGACATTCAGAGTATTTTCTGTTTTGCCGTTTGCAAGATTTCTTTTTGACGATACATATTTTTTAATGTCATACAGTAATTAGAACTGATTTGAAAGCATAGTTCTTTGTATGGATAAGACTGAATTATTTGTGCAGTTCTGTATATTTTGACTTACTACTTAATGGAAGAATTTGTAATTTTATCCACTTAATTAAGAAGAAGTGAGGATGTGGATGTATGTCTCAGTTGTGAACAATGATATAGTTATAAGTCAGTATATAAATATATATGAGACATAAATTTTATTTCCAAACATGAAGAATATTCAGAGTGCTATGAATGATAAATAACCAGAATTTTTTCAATTTCAATTTTTTTATTTAAATTATTATAATATTTCGAGCTCAAAACCTCTACAATCGATCTACTACTGGGGTGGGTGTTGATCTTCTCTTCATTCACCTACATCCGCGCCTACATCCACTCAAGCATACTTTTTGACTGTTTTTTTTTCGTATGAAAACATATTAAATTTGGCAAAAATGATTAATAATAAAAAAAATTTTCTGTGTGGTTCAACAAAACAACAGCTGGAGAAAATTCACAAAGTTTTTTGGTCATGGCTGACTGATTTGCCTTATCTAATCGAAACCTCGCATTCAAATGGCATTCGTACTTTAGATTGGGACGATCATTTGGAAAAAATGAAATCTGTTACGCTGTAATAGATGGTGCATTTGCTTAAACAATAAATCTGTCACAAGTTTACTCGGAATATCGGTATGTCGAATAATGGTTGGCAAATCTAATCTTTAGTCATTTAGTAGAAAACAATCAATATCAAAGCCTATTTTAGACATCAACACGCTTAACTAGTTGATCTTTCCAAGTTTTTACATATGAAATACTTCTAGAAACAAATCTTTTATATAACAGAAAAGATTTTTGTTCATGTCAAAACGAAACACTAAATCATTCGATTAAAGAACTAAAAACTAATGAAATCACTATTTTTTTGAGATAATTGAAGATCAAAACCATCAATCGAAAATTTCATCTAGTTCTATATTCAACTGAGTATAATATTCTCATTGATTTTAATGAAAAAAATTGGAAGTGGCTATGTACATTCATGTACACACAGGTAGATATAATGAATTAATTATTAAATATTAAGCTCATATGATGCGTTGCGAGAGTTTCCACGGAAACTCAATTAAACATCGACGGAGGAGATATGAAGATATAGAAGATATTGGAGATATTGATTAACTAGTGTAGATAATCTTTAAATAGTGTTTGACTTTTAATAGCGATCCATTTAGATATATTCATACAGTTTACCGATCCTTGCTCGAAAAAATCAATCATAATAAACAAGTAATTGTTTACTATATCTCCTCCGTCGATGTTTAATTGAGTTTCCGAGGAAACTCTCCGAAGACATCTAATCATTAAGTTATATTATAGTCTAATATATACTTCATTATTAATGTAAATAAAATATCTTAGCTTGTTTACTAATTTGACTTTATTAATTTTTCATTACACTCAAAAAAGTACCAATTATGTATTACGCTCAACGAAATATAAAAATTCTAGCATGTATAGCTCGAATGTGAGTCGATCCGAGACACATGTGTCGCTGTATGCGGGAAATCGCATCATCAGCACCTGGAGACATTATCCATACTCAGACCGACGCCATATACTCGAACCTAACCAACAGTCCACACACTGACACCTACACACAACACTCACAGGAACATTCACGCAGGCAAATCCCAACATTACACAGATGCACACCCTACACTCACTACATCCCGACACGACCACTTTTCTATGTTTGCTTGATTGCAATGCTTGATCTGTACTTTGTTGGGATGTCATAAAGAATATATAGAGTCCAATTAGTAAATAAGTTACGAAATTTTGTTTACATTAAGAATGAAGTACATTTTATACTAGGATAAAACTCAATATTTACTAATTAATTTATTATATCTGCCTGAGTGTATATAGCCACTTTCTATATTTTTTAACTAAAATGAAAAAAATAAGTAGAATAACAGGTTTTGACCGACATAATTGATATAAATCATTTTTTGTTCTTCTATCGATGATATAAACAATCAATGATGATGAAAAATCTCATTCGGCTACTACCATACTTTTCCTCAGTTATTTTATTATAAATCTAAACAATCGAAATGTGTACAATGTCATTTGGTGATTATGAACATTTTTTATTATGGTTTCAAAATTGAATACAAAAATGAAACAAAATGTTTTATATAAAACGATCTGAAATAGAAAAATGTTTCTTTAAAACATGTTTATTGATCTGCATAAATAAATAAATTTATTCAATTGTTGTCACTTTAATATAAATCGTGAACAACAAATTAATTGTCTTAATCATCTTAGACTACTATGTATTGTAGTACTACAATAATGATTCTCAAAACGTGTGAATAAATCAATTATTTGTTCTTATCAATTTCATTAGTTCATCAATTATTATTCTAGACAGCAGAGAACTCAAGTTTTTAATTATACACACGAGTGTAATATTATACAAAAACTCATTTTCATTTTAGTTATTGACCTAAACAGATTTGTTAAACACATGTTTCGATTAGTAACATCAGTTATTGTGTGTTTCAACATTTTAATCCCACATGAATTACGCGAACAGCTTTTTAATTATTAAATGCATCATGCCTTATCAGAGAGATCGATAAGTATTAATTAGTCTTTCACATAAATGTTCAACAATTCAAATTTACGTCATATGCTAAATAGCTCCATCCCCAAAATTTTAAAAGCATCCATATAATGAAAACAGATCTCGATATCAGCGAAGTCGCAGTCGAATATTATCCAACTTATTGATATTTCTTGAGATCAAAAATTTAGTTCATCAGCGATCAGATAATTGATATTGTTATCATTTGAGAAGTTTATTAGAATCGTAGTTCGATCATTAAGGTTTCTTTGGTTTTGTGAGAGTTGTATTATATCCACATATAAATTCAAGTTTTTGATATAAAATATAGAAATTTTGACTCCGAGTGACACGTAACCATTGCTTCATTTCGATCTTTAATATATGACACTGCTCAGACCATCGAGATTTTCTCGTTGAATATTAATTAAACGATGCTAACATAAATATGAATGTAAATGCATCTACTCTTTTTCTTTTCTCTGATAATTCGTCGTATTTTATTCTTATATATTGTTTTGCTCTATGATAATTCTTGACATATTATAATAGATGTAACATATTTCATGCACTTAATCATAGTTCTTTTCATGTTCATCATTTGTTTGTCATTAATAAGCACAATCTTTCTGTTTTTTTTGTGACTAATTACAATTCATTCATATACTTATTTATTTATTTCTTCTTTGTAAAATAATCGATGCATTAAAACTGTCATCAACAATTTATGAGTATGTGAATATGATAAGAAATCTGATTATTTCAGGTAAGATATTGGTTATTAATTGTATTTTTGTATGATGATACCAGACTAGAGCAGAAACATAATAATTTTATCCGAATATGCAAAGTGTAATGAACAAATATTTTGAAAAAAATCTGAATTTCTCTCGTCCATATGTTTCAGCTTGATTATTATCGATTTCAAACTAGAAAAAGAGTCAGCATTTTGGGAGATACGTTTTTAACGAACACTGTATGTTATCTTTAGCTTTGTATGTCATGGTATTTGTTGACATGCAAGTTTACAGCACTGCTTGAATAGTTTATTTAACTAAAAAATGGAATATGCCTTGATTAGTTCAAAAAGTGAATAGTATCGTTCTAGTGAGATGTTTGTTTGCCATGAATAACTTTCAACCAAAACGTCGGCAATCACAACTACTAGGTTCTGTGCCACATGCTCTTCCTAGCAAGAGACAATAATTCCAATAACCACATTGAATCGTACACCAGAGGTCCCAAGAACGGGCATCAAGAGTCCCACCGGATTGAATGGGCGTACCCACAGCTAAACAGAGCATCATGCCAACAATTAGTAAACCGATCAGAAAAGTTGATTTCATTGTGACACTAAAATTGGAACAAATAATTTTTCAACGATACTTTGACGAAGATTGAATACTCACCCAAGCGGACAGATAAGTAAATAGTTCCAATCAGATTCAAATGTCTCGAACGAACTGAGACAACTACGAACAGTAAGGCTCTTTATATAGTATTCATGTGCTACTATTTTTAGCGAGTTCCTCATTTTTTGTCATGATCAGCTAATTAAACGGAGGGTCTCTGAAACATTCACTCAGTTGGAAAATGCGTCATAATTCATGACTAAAAAAAGGTAGTACACGATAAATTTTACGTCGTTTATTAACTGTTGCTTTTACAGGCCACTCCAAGGGGGAAACAACTGATTTAAATCAGCTTAAAATCAAAATTAACTCAGTTAAATCAGCATAATTCATTTTCAATCAAATAAATCACTATAACTCACATTAACTCATCTTAGATCACCTTAACTCATCTTAGATCACCTTAACTCATCTTAGATCACCTTAACTCATCTTAGATCACCTTAACTCATCTTAGATCACCTTAACTCATCTTAGATCATCNCGACCATATACTTTCTGTACTTTCCTCATACAATTCTATTTTGATTGTTTACATGGTCCAGTATTACGAACATATATCGTCGTGACTGTATATAGAGAAATACAATTTTATACGCAGGAATACGAAGACTGTATATGGATTTCTTACACGCAGATCATAAACGACCGTTTTCATCTCTGTGTATTACCATATTCCAGCGTATACGACATGGAAATATACGATCGTAATATTGAGCCATGTCAATTGCCGTATTTCTCTATATACAGTCACTTACGACCGAGCTTGTTCGATCTGGTGAAACATCGTAAAATTGCATGAAATCTGTCGCCGCCCACGGAAAAATTCTTCCGAAAAAAACTGCGGTAATCTGAGGTTAACCGTGGTTTTGTTCCACATTTTGAAAAACCGCGAAAGTCAGACCGTTTATGCGGTTTTTTGAAACCGGAGAAAATCGCGGTTTGCAAATACCGCGGTGAGAACCGAGAAAACCGCGGTTAGACCTGCAAAAACTCAGCTCGGACCGCGGTTTTCTCGGTTCTCACCGCGGTATTTGCAAACCACGGTTTCCGCCGATTTCAAAAACCGCATAAAAGGTCTGACTTTCGCGGTTTATGAAACCGCGGTTTTTTCTTGAAAAATTTTTCCATGGGCGTTATGGATTTTATTATGAGTGCAGGCAAGACTGCGTGATACATGTTCAACGATAGAAAAAATACGACACTACTGTGGTTTGGTGATTTCTAACTATTTCTGTTTTATTTAATAAGATTATTCAAATTACCCTGTTTTGAACAGCTGTCTAGACGTTCATCTGATTGTTGAAATGTTTTCGGTTCATATGTGTCACGTATTGGAAGTTATGTTACAAGATCGGAAGTTATAGTGATCTTCTCTAGTTTATTTATACGTGAGGAAGTGAAGGAAAGATAACTGAGACAGCAACTCAGTTATATGAAAGAAGGAAACTGAAGAAGAACAACCCAACTAACTCGGCAACGATCACACATATATATGTATATAACAGTGTACGGGGAAAATTCCAATGTGAAGTGGAAAAATACATATTAAGAAAGGGGAAACGAAACTTGGAAAATTCCAACATACATGAATAGTGACTAGTGGGAAAATCCAACGAGTCACTACATCACAAGATGATAACTGCATGTATTTATTTATTATTACTTCAGTTGGAAATTTAAACACTCGTAATGTTTGCGGAGATGACACTAGCTTATACCAGAATATTATAGATAAAAGAACAAGAATATGGAAAATACTAAGGATATATTGGAAATATGAAGATTACACCGGGATATGAAAGATACACAGAGGATACAGCAAGTGGGCTCAGAATACATAGGAAACAATGGAGACAATGAGGATATACACGATATATAGAGGATAATAAGGGTCCCGGCACCCAATATCAGTTTTTGTTCCCAATGCCCGTACAACTTCAGCCAAATATCATTTCCGACTGGCTGCTGACTCTGTCAATTATAACTTTAGTTTTTCAAATCTCTCAATGCTGCCCGCCATTTTCGTTACATGAATACCTTTTTAAAGAATATTCTAAATCCATTTTTTTCAAGGTAATGCTGAATTTTCCAGCAATCATCAAAAACAAAGCTCCCACAACCAAAAACTCTCTCTAACTCAGTATCTTGCACATTCGTTTAGATACCACCTTAATATCAGTATTCAAAACAGAAGATGAATTATCATTCAAAACACGAAAAACTCCGATGCTCTTCATGATCCATTCTGTAGAGGCCGATTTCCCTGATGATATAATAGTATTTGTCATGGACTCCAGGATCTCATCCAGTTCTATGTAATACACCATTTTACATTAGTTAGAATACCTCATAAAATGAATATTCAGCCCTAACACGAGCCAAGATATCCTATTCCTGTACTAGCCTTCGCTGAGATAGAAATCCACTTTGCTTATGAACATTCTTGAAGACTATACCATTTCCAAAACATCAGTGAATGCTGTTCAAAAAATAATTATCTTCGAAGACACAACCCACTCAATAAATTTCTGCCCCAAACATGAAACTAAATAAGATATTTCATTAGTCATTGCCACACCTACCAACAATTTACATCATAAAAGATGTTGAATTTCGAATCAAATAAAGGATTCTCGTGAGTTCCACTGCCATAACTCTTGAAAAGTACATCAGGCTTGAACATCGATTTTTCAATCAAAAAGTGTTTACAACTAGCTTTAGAGATTTCGATTCGTTTTTATCAAAAGAATATTTGGAAAATATCCATTCTACACTATATACGATACCCCACTCCGAACAGGCAAGATCGTTCATGATCCGAATCTGAAGATGACCACTTCATAAAACGCTTCGAGTAAGTGCATAACTTACACAACGTAAACCGATGCAATGTGAAACGGAAAAATCCAAGCATCACTTACCACAATACCAACACTTATTCCCTTCAGCCAAAAATAACTACGAACCGAACGCAGCCTGATGTTTTCATACGTGATTTGCTCTCTTTCAGTGCGATTCATCAACAAGGCCAAATACTTAACACCTGCCTTTAAGCAGCAATTTTTAATTTAAACCAAAAACGATTCACACATGTATTCATGATGATCATTCAAAACTTTACACCAAACAAGTAAATTTCTGATATCTGATTTCTGCTGATGATTGTGAAATATAGGTAGAGAGTATTAACTGAGTCTGCTATTTATGATGATTATTGAAAATTTTACAGAAAAAAAGTAGATTTCTGATATCTGGTTTCTGTTGATGATTCTCAAATATAGGTACAGAGTATTCACTGAGGCTGCTATTTATGATGATCGTTGAAAATTTTACAGAAGAAAAGTAGATTTCTGATATCTGGTTTCTGTTGATGATTCTCAAATATAGGTACAGATTATTCACTGAGGCTGCTATAAATATGATAATCATTGAAAATTTTAAAAGAAAAATAGATTTCTGATATCTGGCTTCTGTTGATGATTCTCAAATATAGGTACAGAGTATTCACTGAGGCTACTATTTATGATGATTATTGAAAATTTTACAGAAGAAAAGTAGATTTCTGATATCTGGTTTCTGTTGATGATTCTCAAATATAGGTACAGACTATTAACTGAGGCTACTATTTATGATGATTATTGAAAATTTTACAGAAGAAAAGCAGATTTCTGATATCTGGTTTCTGTTGATGATTCTCAAATATAGGTACAGAGTATTCACTGAGGCTGCTATTTATGATGATCATTGAAAATTTTACAGAAGAAAAGTAAATTTCTGATATCTGGTTCTCTTGTAGCAAATCTGACTTGTATATACGCTAGATTTCTGATTTCTTCTGAAGAAATCATATATCAGATTTGAGATATTTAGTTAAAACTGGTAATAATTTGAGATTTGCCATGACCTCCAGTTTTGAGTAGGCCAAATTCATTCGATGATATATCTGCGATAAATATTGCACTGATCATCACTCTCAACTCGAACAGATCATCCACATGTGTTGATGGAAGAATATTCGAAAGCACTTTCGTTTCATGAAAGATTACTTGAAATCACTGAGAAAGCTCTCCATTCAAATCATTCGAACTCGACTATTTGTTATTGTAATATTAGAAACGTCTATAATAATACGGTAACTACTCACCAGCACTGTACCTTAGCATTGAATATTATAACTTGGGGGAAGATAAAAAGGCACTTTTGTGCCACGAAAATGCATTCAGAGTGCTAAAGAAAAAGTACTAACGGAAAAGCATCCAGATTTGACTCAATCCTATCATAATATTGACTTGACATTTATGAAAAAAGAAAATAATCGAGAGATACTCTTCTATGTTGAACGGACTGTTGGCATAGCCCAGTATTCATTGCCTTCAAATCATTTGGATCTTCAATTATATTGAAATAATCTTGAATGCGCAAGAAAAAAACTCAAAATAAATTGAAATTCGGCAAAGAATATCGAAAAGGCCTGTCAACGCAATCCCTAATGGGGCTGAAATTTAGAGCTCACATACGATGGCTTTCAGAACTACAGAACAGGTTTTAGAGATGCGGAAATCTCCTTACAAATTAAGAATAGCTGCAATCAAATGCGTCTATCAATCTATTTAATATGAATATTTTCTGCATTTTCTATTTTTCAAGGAGCTCTTATTTCTTTTCAAATAGCCTGTATGTTGCTATCGGTCGTTTTCTATTTCGATGGTTTGTTTTGTTAGTCATCCTTTGTTATATTTTCATTTCATAGTCACATGTATACCTTGCTACTCAGCATCTAAACATGCGATCTAATTTAATTCAAAACACGATAGGATGAAATCATCACTGGATTTTCTTTCTGGTCAAAGTCATGCTTACACTTTTGACATATCTTTTAGAAGAATTTTACCAACGAGCTCAATGTTTAAATATGAGCATTATCTGAGGAAAAAAGATAAAAAAATACGATACAATCAAATTTAACTTCTTCAAGTCTTGATACATACCAGAATAATTTGTATTCGCTGGTGAGACACTCGTCGATGAACTACAATGATGGAGAACAAAACAATGGCTTATATACGTATATATCACGCACAAAAGAATATGTGTAGGGATGAATCACTTCGTCAGAAAAATTCATGATAATAACGCAAGAAGTCCACGAAAATGAACCAGACATTTGATGAATAATACTGTATACATAGATAACAGTATTTTCATTTGAAAACTGAAACCCTATGACCAATTCTTCTTTATTTCTATTATCATTAATAAACCAATCTATGAGAAGATTTTAACCGATTTTCGCAATGAAGATCGATCTTTTCGTGAAAATTGACACTTTTCCGAGAAATATTCAATATGTTTATTATTGTTTATGCAACTATTGCTGAATCATGAGCAGCTAAGGTGTGCTCGAGGACAGCGCACACAACAAAAGATAAGAACTGAAAGTAGCAACACATACCGAAATGAGAAAGATACCAAAAGAAGGAACTCGATATTGAAACAAAAACTCATAAATCATTGAATAATTTAATCTGAGAAGAGACAGACATAGTCGATTAAATATCGTTATTATGCAGTGTACGATTTCATGATCTTCAACGAAAATGATGACGAACGATAGAAATAAAAAGTTCAATTAACCTGTTCGTTATATCCTATATGGCACATTTTTTATTCATTGTGATGCTATTGTGCACATTAATGAAGTAGTTTTTCTCGGGCTACGATACTGGGTTGGGAATGTGATGATGACGATCGCAATGGTTGATCGCAGTTCGCTTGCAGTGTAACCACATTGGTACTGTAATTGGAAAGGAATGAAATACACAGATTTCCTAACAATACAAGCCGTCTGCCTCTGGTCTGACTGAATGCTATGGTTTTCCGTGCGATGGTCTTTTTCTTGTGATGAATTGTTTAGAGTGGGTTTTCCAGCCGACAATAATTGAAACCTTTAATATTTCATAAAATTTTTGAGAACTGCGACGTAATATATGTTCACAATTATGCTGCGGTCGACTGATTACCTGCAAGTGAACGACTGCAATAGCAATTGTGACTCAAACGATGTTCGTATTGTGAACATCATTGTCTAAATGTAGTTGAATGATATTCAATGAGACATGTTCTGAGATGATCAGAAGCATCGAACATTAAATCGATGACTTGCTATTGTGAGGGTATCGTCTAATAAAAATCACAATTATACTGACAGAGCAACTGAGATTGATGGCAACTTGCGTAAAGTTCAGTTTGAAATCATAAAGTGAGCAATCTATGTGACATCAATCAGTCAATAGAAAATTTAGAGTTCAAAAAATTGTTTGGGTTTGAAGTTGAAGATATGAATTAATTATAACCTATTACGACTGTATAAGAGTGTGATGAACGAATTAGTCTTTGAATATTGTTTTTTTTCTTCGAAAAATACTATTGAATTTTTATTATTGTTGAGAGAAAGAGAATCTCATCTCCTTGCATTGTTTCGTTTTATGATTCGTTATTTCTTTTATATTCTTTCATAACAGATTCTATTTTTTGTTTTTATTTATTTATTTGATAAATGTGGCCTATAAATTTAATCATTATCGATTTTTTTACTGAATTTTTCAGATGTTTCAACCAATATGAAAGTCACACTCATCGTCTAAAACGATCTCGTAGAGTGTGGGTACGGTTGTTTTGGGTGCAGCTCTCCTGTTAAGTCACACGGACACCTACTATCACAGCCACATCGGCATCCACACCCATTCACATTGATAGGCGTCGCGTCGACGCTCGGTAGATTTCCTGATCACTGTCGTGCTTTGAATTTAGATCAAATAGAATTCGTGCTCACTGATTGTCTATATCGTTATCCGCAAGTTTTTCAGCGGAGAGATTTTCGGCTTCACTGCTAAGCATTTCTATGTTATGCAAATGTTCCCCCGTCGCTATTAACGATTCACTCATGCTTCTCAACAGACAGATTTCCGAAGTATGAAAGCATCTGTTTTATTTCTTATCTTATAAAATTGCCAGTGATATTATCTTGACAGTTCGATTTCAATATCGAACACTGCAAAAGGTCATGAATAGAATATGACACAAACGTAACAAGCTAATCACGCAAAATGCAGACAAAATTCTAGAATAAAGAACAATAAAAATTAATCAACATTTGTGCGATGCATACAGGCACTTAAATTCGATACACCACTGACTAAGAAACAATCATCAGTCGATCAAATAAACGGAAATTTGTCATGGGTAAGGATTTCATTTATATCTCAATCCTATATAACTCATATTCTGGTTGCATATCTGCTATGTTTATGACGTTTAGAACATTTGATGATCTGCTTAGGGAACCATCCTAATAAGCTACTTACCAGCGTGCAGGAATCAAAACTTAATACTCCAATAAAATTTCAATGACGACAGCTCTCACCTTGGCTGAATGTTGTGTATGCGAGACGTATCATTTGTTTGTCGAAGGACCTTTTTATCTGTGCAGCATAAAAACACTGCTTTTCTTATCTTTCTTCTTTCTAATCCTTTTTTTGTAAATTTCTGTCAACTATGCATTTTCTTCAGAAGCATCGCTGACAACAGCAATAAAATATTTAACATGAGGAGTAGATGAAAAATGGTGGTAAACGAGGATATACATTAGTAAGAAACCGAGACAAATTTTCAGTAAAATGGTATGAAAATTGATAATTTTCAATATAGTCATGATTCTTCGAATCTAGAAAGAAACTGGAAAAGTTTTTAGTTGGTGTTTTTTTGAACATGAAGTTCGAAATAGTTATTTATACTACGAAAAGTATTTTTTAAAAGTTGATTTAATTATTTTGTTACCTAATGTATGGAAGAACAGTCCATGTTTTAAAGTAGACTAATACAAATTTAAAAAATCGCAACTGAAGGCGTGAGCGTGGATGGGTGTGAGTCTGAGTCTAATTGTTCATTAACAGAGGATCTACTCCCAAATTCACGCCCACGCCTCACAACCACACTCACATCGGCACCCACACCCTACTGTTGT
This sequence comes from Rotaria sp. Silwood2, assembly GCA_905329745.1. Taxonomy (NCBI): domain Eukaryota; kingdom Metazoa; phylum Rotifera; class Eurotatoria; order Philodinida; family Philodinidae; genus Rotaria; species Rotaria sp. Silwood2. The sequence goes on from CAJNSZ010000046.1 coordinate 412,746, forward strand.
TTATTGATGAAATTAAAATAATAATTATATTTTGTCACATGAACTAAACGTTTGAAAAGTGTATGTGACTGCAAACTTACCTATAGGATGTTGATTACTGCCGAACCGGGTGTAATCGGGTGCCGGGTACAGCTATTCGGGTTCGGGAATAAAAAAAGTGTCGGGTCGGGTCCAGGTGCGAAAGGTGGTACTTGTGCAGGACACTACTATAGAGCGACCAAAATATGCTCGACTTATTAATTCTTACATACTAAATTTGAGTGCATCATAAATCTAGCAACTATATAGCAATGAATATCCATTAAAGTGCACTGACAATCAAATTAGAAAAACACTCAATGAACATATTGAAGGAACCAAGAGATCGAAAGCATCACTAAAGGAATCAACAGTGTCAGAAAATAAATGTCCAAAAAGTAAACAATTTTTCATTGATCTACCCAATGTTGGAAATGCAACAAAAGTTTTGGAAAAGAAGATCATAGGTCTAACTAAAACTATCCCACTTGATTATCAAGTATAACCGATTTCCCGTCCATCACCAGAGTTAATAAGCTTTTTATCACAAAAAAGATAAAATCCAAAAAGATTCTCAATCTAATACAGTTTACATGATATAATGCTTTGAATGTGATGAAACTTACATAGGAAAAACCAGTAGGCAAGCCTCTAGAAGACATCATGAACATGGGGACACCAAAACAGTCAAACCCAGGTTGCACTTCACAATTAATCGAATCAGTCTCTACTGATTAACAACTAAGAAGATCTGATTGAAATAATGGCAAACCTAAAATCAATTATTTTCCTAAAGAAGATAATGAAGATAAAACTGAAAGTGTAAACGAAGAACAGCTGAAAAGTCAGTTATCAATGAACACCAAATAGAAAATAATCATAAAATTAATTGGAGCGGCTGGAAAATCATTTCAAAAGATCGTAAAAAGTATCGATTATTAGGCTGTAAGTCATTCCAAATTTTACTCAAAAAACCCAGTTTGAACCGCACTGTTTGTTCTGTCCCTTTAGTAGTGTATCTAGAGGGACTGCAAATATCCCAACCAATGGTGAAAATAAAGTCAGTGACCATGCAATAGACTATGGGCGGGACATACAGTTAAATATGCGCATATTCAACTGTTAAAGCAGGGAACTTTAATTTCGCTAATTGGTGAATTTTCCCACGAAGTACGCCATTTTGAATGAATTGTGTTGTAACTCAACTATATTACTTGATATGGTGACCGATCAAATTGAATTAGTTAAGATATATAGAAGCGCAACGGTGAAAAAGTATAATTGGCGAAATAACAGAAAGCCCTGCTTTGAACTATAACTGCTGCTGCTAATCGATCAGATTTGTTAAGTCTTACAGTATAATATATATGAACACTGAGATGCTGTGCAAATTCATGAATTTTTGCTATTTCTTCCTAAAAAAAGACTGCCGTCGCGACGGCATTGTAAAAATCTCTCCAGCATTGCTGTTGCGCCGCGATGCTTTCTAAAAAATCTGCGGTTGCCACGTAGCCACTGCCACGACGGTAGCGTCGCCATGGACATCTCTGGTGTAAACAGAAGTCTTATCAATACATCCATTGAGAAAATGGGTAAAAAAGGATATGAAGAGAAGAATAATCGAGCGAATATACATCAAATGGTTTCTTTATTACCTCCAATATATACTGAGGCAATTAAACTTCATTGTTTAAGAATGATCAATACATTGATTGTAAAGCAAATTTCTTCAGGTAAATTATTTGGAAAAGTAAAATTTATACTAAATTTATGTTTACTATTGAAGTATTATGTGATGTTGCATCTCAAGCGAAATTTAATATTTTTTATGATAAAAATGAACGAATACTGCAACCTTTAGAAAGTATATGAGTTTAATTCTGAAAAGCTTCGTCATGTTGGCAACGTTGATGCTGTACAGCTAGATGATGTTTCACACTACGCATTATCCATAATATAAATGAAGAAAGTCTGATCATTGTCTTCACTTCTAATAAAAACATTTCTTCGCATAATTAGAATATTATTGTTATTAAACGTGAATTCAAATGTTGTTCAGGATGATGTTGATGTGTGTGTTCAGAATATTGCACTAAAAAAGTAACAGTCGAATCATCACAAGTGATTTCAATTGATACTATTTCACAAAAGTAATTACTTGTTTATAATAAGCATCATGTATTGGCTTTAATTAAACTTTGATGTTTTCAAAAAACATATGATTCCTTAATGGAATCAATTAAAATCAACCTAATCGGTCTCAAAAACAGAATTAATTTTCTTTAGTTTTGATATTCAGTGAGAATCGTCGATCGACGATGATGAACAACACTATCACTCGAAAAGCAAAACCATTGCTTTTGAAACAAACAAATTAATAAATACATCGTATTTCTCTGACCTTTTAATAAAACGTTTTCATTTGAAAAATATATTATTTCTTTAAAAAGCATAAATTAAATTAATAAATAAAGGACAGCAGGACTTATAATGAATAAATATATTCACACTATATATTCATTATAGAAGGGAAAGTTGTATTAAAAAATAATTCATTCTATTTTTATTTATGATGATTTTAAAAATAATCAGATTGAAATAAAAACATACAACATTGCGATATGAACAATTGTCAAATGTCATCTATTCAAGTATTTAGTAAACCTGTAAATAAAATAATCTTGAACTTTTGAAAAACGAATTCTAACAAGCATGAACAACATATTGGTCACATTATTATGTGTATTACAATGAATAAAGAGATTGTTGAGGATCAGGAATAGCAGAATGGCAACGTGTTCGTTTTTCGAGAATTAGCATTCTATTCAAGCTTTCCCTCCCACAGCATCATATTTGTATAACTCTGTTCTATACATCGGAAGCTACTTGTTCGTCGATGGTTTATGCATTCTGCTTGCATACCAAGGTGGTACAACTCAGTAAAAAACCATCGGTCATAACTCATGTTATCTTTGCTCATTGTTTTATGTTTATGCTTTGTGTCAATTGCTTTCTCTCTTTATAAGTTATTTGTAATCACAACTACATCCCTTTAGACCTTATGATGAGCAGAAGATTAAATAGATCGCAAGAAACCAAAGAGATCCTGTTAATGTTTGTCTGCATCTAGAACAAACAGAAATAATTTCATTTATTAATTGCCACTTTAGACTATAAACAAAAAGTACATCATGATTTTCATTGACGATATCGGTCAGATAGAACACATATGTATGTCTACACTTTAGGCAAAATTAGAATATTATTTTTATGAACCGCAGAACTTAAAGAAATACCAACAATTAGAATACAAGAAAGTCACGACTGCCAGTGAGAATAAGGTGAGTCTGGGTGAGAGGGAAGTGAACAACCGCGTAGAGCGGCAATTTCACTGGCATTTTTACTTTTACCGACCTCCTCACCCTTCTACGGTCGAATATAGTCCAATTTTGACTAGACAAATTCAGAATTTGACGGAATTCTAATTTCGCCTACAATATCTATATAAATATTGATATTTATAAGCTAAAAAGAATAGATAAATGACAATAAACATGGAATATTCATGTACTCAATTAAATGACTTATCTGACGAGATTACTTTCAAAAAAAACTATTCAATGTCGAAGTACTCTACTCTCTAATAGGTATTAATAATCGATTTAATATAATTGCACACGATTCAATTTTTACGAGTCGTTTAACATTGATGAGATATTTTTCGGATGATTCCACTTATCCCTTATCTGATCCAATGCTTGATCAATTTTGTTTACGAATTTTACCTGAAATTCATCATAGAATCAAATGGCTTAATCTTGAATCCTCATGTATGAAACAGATTCTTCTTGCAACGAATTATCCAAATTTATGTGGACTTGGTTTATATAATATTGACAGCGAAAAAGCTTTATCTCTATTTATTGGTAAGACACTTCAATTCTTTCATTGATTAATCAATGAAAAATATAGATGAAAATTAAAATGATTTAGACTATATACATTATATAATCAGATCTTAATCATTATAAATATTTTTTTTATAAAAGCATTTTCGAATTTACTAATATTTCTTGATAGATATGAGTTAGAAGAAGATTAGTAGTGAAAAAGAACCACTTGTATTCGAACTTTAAACATTGACTCTGAACGAAGTAATTGTAAAATAAAATAAATGATTGAGATAAAACAAAAAGATCGGTGATATAGTATAATGTATTGAAGAATTTAAAAGAAAAAAACACACATATACATAACAGAACTGTTAATAAATATTTTGATTTAATTATCAAAATAAAATCTGAGAAATATTTTCCTCATTGATTTCATTCTTTTTATTTAGACGAATCTTTAACTCATATAAACAAAAATCAAATCTCATCACTTGTTGTCAAGATTAAATATGAAAAACTAGGTTCAAAAAGAGACACAAATATATTTAGATTTAGATTTATACTCAATTCATAAACAACGATTATCATTGTAGATTTCATCTTCAGCTGTTATCTCGTCAAATCTCTTAGAATTGAATGTTTATGTGGAGAATTTCATCGATTGCCTTTATTCACTAGATGAACGTTTCAATAAACTTTGCACACTTTATGTTAAGATTTCTCATATTGACTCTTCATCTTTACCAATTAGTAATAATGTAGATTATTTTGATTAATCTTTAATTTATTCGAACTAATTCATTTTTATTCTTTTTAATAGGAAAAACTACCTAATTTAAGATGTTTTTCGCTACAATATAATTTCATTACAGATGCTTATGATAAATTAATTGTACCACTTCTACAACAAATGTCGACTTTAGAGAAACTTCATTTGAATGTTTATGTTTATGTGGAAAAAATATTTATTGATGGAAATAATTTGAAGAAAAATATTATTGATCATATGGCACGATTAAAAAATTTTACATTTAATATTGATTCATTCCTTCATCTTCGTAATCAAATTGATCTAACATCAACTGAAGATATTAAACATACATTTCGTGATTTTAAAAATAATCACATTATTTCTTATATTGATTATTTCCATAATGACCATTCTAGTCGGTGTTTTATTTATACATATCCATACAAATGGAAATCTTACGGTTATATAACAAATAATTTTCCAGGTGTATTATGCAAATTTGTTCGTGAAATAACGTTATACGATGAACATCCATTTGAATATGAATTTTTTCTTCGAATTTCTCAATCATTTCCATTTTTGAAAGAATTGTCTGTAATGAATTCCAAACCACAAAAAAACAAATTATGCAGAGAATCAAACAAAGATAACCAAGATTTATCTATTATCAAATTTCATTATCTTACTAGCGTAACACTTTATTCCGCTCATGATGATTATATTGAACAATTTCTAGATGATAGTAAAACATTTTTATCAAATAATGTTCATCTTAACGTCTATTTTGAATCATTGAAAAGAGTAACATACCATTTTACAAGAAATACAACACGAACCAATTGTGCAAAACTGAAATCTTTATTCTTAAACGGTTATGGACTTCCGAAATATGCCAGAGACTATTTTTCTCATACAAAAGTATTGTAATTATTATTGACAATATCATATAATATGAAATACGTTTCTTAGAAAATGAAAATCTGTGTTGGATTGAAATCTAAAACATGAAAAATTTTCTTTATTAAACAAAACAACATATTTTACAAAATAAATCTTAATTTTTCATTTCAATAATCCGGAAAGGGATACAGTAGACATCACTTATGACGTTATATCAGTCATAATCTGTAAGAAAATTGAGAAAAAGCATTCTAGTTAAGAACAGTTTATGTCTATAGTGAAGAAATTGTTATAACATGCATTGCATCGTCCTAACAAACTACGTACAAGACATCCTTTTTATTGAATGACTCTTTCGCTAGGATTCTGGCAAATGCTGCATTTTCGTGTTATAACCATCAATTTTATGTAAAAGTCTATCTAACATTCTAATATCGAAGAAAGAAAAAGTTGTAAATTTGTGATGAATAAATACTTAATTTCATTTGGTAACAACAATTTTTATAGAAAGTTCGTGTGAATTCAAATTTATTCCAGATTCAATTGTTCTTTTTTTAGAAATTTAATTAGTCTTAATCTTATAATTGATACTTTTGATCTTTAAACAAGAAAACTATTAACCATTTCTATATTTACTTTTCTTATACATAACACGTACATCATTTACTATTCGTTTAAAAAAAAGGAATAAAAGTCATCATTTGTTACGCCGTACCTTCGGAAATTTTAAGCTGTTTCCTGAAAAAAATGTCTCTCGATTTTTCGACGATGGGTTTTTCTCAAGAACTTTCTGTTACATTGATCACCTATAATTGTCTGCCAAATATTTAGCTCTTTCCATGTGTCAGAAGTGTCGAAAGGTATGTTTCGATACGTTGAATATCTTTGTTCAATTTCATATCATGCAAAGTAATCCTGAGCGAACATTTGAAGCTGAAAATTTCAATAAAAATTTTATCTTTTGAACTTTTGATGGTTTATCCTGAAAGAAAATGACTTACTGAATTAATTAAATATTTGTATTGCAACAAACGAAAAGTATAGAATCAGCATTGTAAATCAAAGAGAAGAAAGAATTCGATAAAATTGTACGTATTAAAATACGAGAAAGAAGAATGTTTGTTCAACCATTATTTAAGGATATAAAAATTTTTTGCTCTATTCTGTTTTTGTGCTACGCAGTCTTCTTTAATTTTGTACACAGCTTTGTAGATAGTTAAAGAGATAAACTACGAGTGAAAATTTCAAAGCTATCTGGTTAAAGTTGACAACGAAATTTGTCACATAAAGCAAGTAATGCTATTATATACGGAACACCTATTATCTTTTAAAATCAAAAACGATATAAAGAAGTTTTGCATTCTTTTAACTTGCAGTTGATTTAGAAACTGGAATAGAGAGAAGTAAGGATTTGAAGAAATTATTAAACGAATTAACACACATCTTATTCTCCTACATGAAGTCTAATGAAATCTGTTTAACTCTGAATTTTGAAATCTACTGTCTTCGCTATTGTTTTCGAAATTTTCTGAAGTCTGAAAATGAGCTGTTTTTTTCTAATAAATTTGCATTGAGATGAAAATTGTCGACTAATCTGAGGGAGTGAAGAAATGTTTAGAAATCGATCCATTGACGGCAAGTAGTTGCTCACTATTGAAGCTTGATCATACGAAGGACAATGGCAACTCATAACCTATTCTTGTTTGACAAATGTCGAAAAAGTGATAAAACGATTTCGTCAAGAACAACAAAAGTTTATTAACAGTTATTTCAATATAACAAAAACTTTTTCGATATCGATTAATAATTAGTTTCATTCAACTCTATTCCATGTAGTAAAATGTAGTCATGCACTGAATCCAAATTTTTGCAGTCGGTCTTAAGTACAGTTATTTTTAGTTAATTAATAAAAGAAAGTATTTTACAGTGAGATATGATAGGGCTACATACAATAAAATGATGAATGGTCCAAAAACTGAAGGACCACAGGCATTAGATACTTTATTTTCCGTAGAATGATTTTTCGATCCTAGATTGCAAGAAGAAAAAACATGGGGAAAACCAAGCAATACATCGAAAATTTTTATTTCCACGATGAAAAGAGACATGCCATAGCATTCTCGTCTGCTACCAATTAAAACGTTTCATCTCATTTTCTTCTTCAAACAATTTCTTTTTTGGTATTCTTAACATAGTTTGCTTTGTTTACGTTTCTTGTAGCACCACCAGGCAGCAATTTTAACAACAAACAACTGATATTGTTACAAGGTGTGGCACGGCAGAGGGCACTTTTACAAAACGTGGATGCGCAGAAGCTCTTTGCTTGTGTCAGACAACTGAACATCGATAAGAACTAGCTAAACACTTGAACGAAGAAGTAACTTCTCTTCATGACCAGTTTCAACAAAACTTGAATGACCAAACAAAAACAAATTCATCATCATCCGTTGATGAAATGAATTGATGAGTGGAAAGTAGACTCTATTAAACTTATAAACAAGATGAAGACAACGTTAGAATGTCTGACGCAACGTTCGACAAACGAACAGACAGATAGTACTAGTGTCCTGCGGGAACAATGTTAAAAACTGACGTTCTCGAATATTTCTTTGTTTTAATTCATATTCATCAAAATGCATTTATGAAACAAATTTTTATTTTTAATTCAGTCAAACGTGAAAACTAAAGATGCGCATGCAAGCAGTTTTTTCAGAGATAAAATTCAGGCACGCATACTTTATTTTATAAGAAGAATTTCTACAGCATTCGACTATCTACTTATATTAGAAGTGCAATAAAACTAGAGACTTTGATGATTGTCTGTTCACTATTAGGTAAGCGTGTTTTTGGATCCTAACAACTGTAAAGAATTTGAAAAAATGAACAAACTTTTTGAACCAATACAGCGTGACGACATATGAGTGATTTCATTTTAACGAGAATTAAATAAGTACACAGCGAAGAAAAAAATTAATTCTTGCATGGAACAGCATGCATACTACAAATTAGGGAAAAATATGCATGTCAGGCAGAATCAGAGTGTGAGTCAAATAAAGATGAGCCCACATCCACACCCACCCGCCCACTCATAGTACGCTCAACAATAATACTTTTGATAATGAAACAACATTTGACAGCGTGAGCCAGCTAGAAATAACTGTAGTCAATATCAACTCTTCATTGATCTAGATGAATAAGTTCGAAGAAACTGTTCATGAAACTGTTATTGTCAACAGTTGACCAGAGATCGAAATGGGGCTGGGTGAAGTTACCATGGGCTAGGTGGAGTGGGTTTTAACTAAATCATTAAAATTTTCCCCACATGAGCATATTATAATGAAAGCATTCATATTGAGCATGTAAATACATAATAATTGTCATAAATTTTTATGACGGATTTGTTCGATGGTGCTAGGGAGAAGCAAATTCATTCCTACAATATTTTTTACTTTTTCGTTAGTTTCTATACATTTCCTATATTTTCTGATGGTTTCCAATACATTGAAATCTTGCCAATCAGGCTTGCATTTTTAATTAGGACTTATATATTTCAGCTCAGATAATATGGGATAATCTAATTGTAAACGATGATCCATAAAGAATGAAACATTTCTATTTTATTTTTCTGAGAACCAGGGTCAAATTTCCAAAGTTCTTTTACAAGCCTCTTCAGTAGAGAATTTTTTGCTTTTAAAGGCTGAACATACTGAAAAATTAGGAATATGCTACTAGATTCTTCGACGAATTTTTGTAAAAGGTAATTGAAAATGCCTGAAAAAATGCTCTTTTAGTAGATCTCTAACAATGTGTATTCTTATTTTAGATCTACCAAAATATTTTCTTTGATCCACTTTAAATTTTATATTATTTTCTTTCGATTAAATCATGTTATAGAAACTTACAAAAATCGATTAATGTTCAGCGAAAATATTAAAGATCGTAATCAGGATATGGGTGGGTGTGGATGTGGACGAGAAGAAGATATACACCTACACCCAGATACTCTTATACAGAAAAATTATTTGCTATTAACCTTGGAACTCAGATAAATATCTTTCCACCGATAAGCAAGAGTCTTGTTTGACATTTACGATTGAGAAAGTATCTGCACTAATCAATCAAGAAAAATAAGAAACTGAAAAGAACGATGGTGAAAGGTTCGACTAGAATGAATTCAATCTTCGATTTACAAATATCCCTAAGAAAATAAAACATGTTGTTCTCCTCTCTGATCTCAAACATGGAAGTTGGAAAAAAAGAAAAATCAAATTGAAGTTTTTCATTAGTTCTAAAAATAAATCCTTTTGATTTTTTTCGATACTCCTTCACATTATTATTCTTACAAAAGCAAAAGAAAGTTGTTGTAAGCACATACAAAAAGAATAAATGACAATCTCATTGATTAATACTCAGCCAATAGGCATAGTAAACATGTTTCTTTTTTGGTTCTTTTTTCTGGCAATGTCAAGGTAACTAAGGAAAAGAGAAAAAAAAGCAGAAAATTATAACGAAGACAAGAACGACAAGTCATTACTAAACTGACTGCTTTGAAGCTCGTTCAAACGTAGAAATATTTATCATGGCTGGTGTAGCAAATTGTTTGATGGTCATATTCTTGATAAATCAAATGGATTAGTTGATCTTAACAATGAAAAATGTAAAGGCAAAGTAATTGGTCTTTATTTTAGTGCTCATTGGCAAATTGCTATTCTTTTATATTTTATTGAAAGTGTTTTTTGGGGTTTGTTTTCTTGCTTAGGTGTCCACCATGTCGTGGTTTTACTCCAGTATTAGTTCAATTTTATAACTCACATGCAAAAGATAAAAATTTTGAAATAATATTTATAAGCTCTGATCGTGATGAAAATTCATTTAATGAATATTATAAAGAGATGCCATGGTTAACATTAGATTTTAAAAATCGTGCAAAAAAGGAAGAAATAGCCAAAAAATTTAATATTACTGGCATTCCAACTTTAATTTTATTGGATGGAGATTCAGGAGAAATTATATGCAGTGATGCACGAGGTCAACTTCAATTCGAGGATACCAAAGGAGAAAAATTTCCATGGAAATCATCATAAAAAACAAAAACTTTTCGTTTTTAATCGCATTTTATTATTGATCAAATATTATATTGTTCATTTCTTTTTTCATAGTTTTATCTCATACTACGCTTTTAAATACATTTAAATAAAAATCAATGAATTAATTACATTGCTTGCTTCTTGATACATGACTAACTTAGTCTATCTCTGGCAATATTCAAATGTTAGAAAATGTTGAATTTCAAAGGCATTGATTGTGAAGAATTAAAAAAAATAAGAAAAATATTTTGCTCATCTCTTATTAATCGAATGATTTATTTGTTAAGAAGTATTTCAGACAGTGGATATACGTCAAAAGAATTTCTAAAAGAAATATTTCTTTTCTTTTCGATTTTACTTGTATCAATTTTGGTTATTTCTCAATTAAATTGGTTGGCTAACAAGTATGACTAAGAGAAAATCCACTCATAGTTCAGTCAACGTTGATCGAATTTCATAATTTTTTTCCTATGGATTAAATGACTTGCATAATCGTTTTGTCCCTTGGGTAGATGAATTCAAAATTTTGGCACCTGCATTTGACATAAAACAAGAAAAGTCAACATTTTTATCAAAGAATTTTTCATAGATGATTGCTGAATCATATCAAATGAATTTATTTTTCTATTATGACTGACAAAAGTTTGTTAAAGATACAGTATCCAGTTATTCATGTCTCTGCTTCGCCATAAACTATTGATTATTCGATATAGATGGCTAAGTCTTTGCTGCTGTCTTCGTATTACAATGAAAGAACAATTCGCTTTTTTTTTTACAAATGAAAATGAAATGTTCAAATGTCATATCCGTTTAAAAAACCGTGCTTTTGGTTTAGATTAATTGTCGAAGGAAACAAAAAATAAATAAAATCGAATTATTTTTAAATGTAAATTGTTGAATTTTTTATTCATGCAAGAGTTGAATTTCCAAATAATTTGAATAATCAATTGTTGCCTAGGTTCAAATAAATTTGATGATAATCTTATTTTGAGCTACTTTGTTTATATGCATGCATTATTTTCTATTCTGTTTGCCTACTTGAATTAAACTTATATGAAAAAATGTTGTGCTTGTTAATTAAAATTAACACCCACAATGACACACAAATATTATTGAGTAGAAGTTATGTATTTCAGTCAAGAATGAGTCTGTTCGTACATTGCAATAATTCGAGAACTTATTATATGTATGGCTGATGGGAGAGACAAGGGTGTGGGTGTGAGTGTTAGTGCCCTCTTCATCCACGCCCACGCCTACCCTTATTATAACTTTTATGTTTATAAAAATTAGAAGATGAATTTTGTTCACAAATCGCAATTCATTCACATAACCTTTTTTATTACTGCAGGAGACCTCAATTTCGCAGGTCATTGTTTTTTATTAATACGTGGAATTTGATATTTCTCGATGGCCATTTATCTCTAATGGTTATTTTCTGGCATGCTCCACCTTCATGCAACAAAAAAGTGAAAAGCATTGACAGCCGTAAATAGCAACAATAAACAACGACTATCAAACAACAGTGAGGAAGAGAAAAATGTCCTGGCGATTGCTCTTTCAGATTGTGAAAGATATCACTTTGAATGCTGTCGAATGGATTATTGAATAAACTTGAAATTAAATTCCGAATATTTTTGTATTCGCACTAGTAAACAGTGCGTTTTGTTCTCTTTTCCGAAACAAAAGGGTCTTACAAGGTAAATTATTTCTGTAACGAACAGCAGCTAGCAGGTTAGTCAAAAGATTAGGGTGTGGGTGTAAGCTTTTTGTTAGACCACACAACCCAAACTCAAACCCACATCCACCCGCACCCATTTTGCACTTTTTTTAGAAAAGCTTTTGTTGGAAAACATTTCGTTGAAAAATGACTTCTTGAGTCTTTATATCGGTTTTTTCTTATATAATTTGATCGGCTCTATCTAACCGTAGAAAAAAAACAGAAGTAAAAATCTATTTAAATTCTGAATTTCCGGCACGTTACTAAAAATGAAAGATTGTAGGACCTAAAATAAAGGGATCATGAAACAAAATGTTCTGAGGAGAACATCTTCTATAAACATCGAGTATCATACACACTTTAATGGATTAACCATATTTATTCGCTCTAATAACTGAGATATTTGAAGCAACTTATTGTGTGATGTTTATGATGACAGTCAATTAATAATGACTTCACCACGGATATACCAAGAAAACGCCAGAGACTGGTGTTATTAAACAAAGAAGTCAAACCGTTGTAATGCTTAAGAAATTGGACGAATAGATCGGTAAGATCAAATTCAAAAACTGATCTTAACTATCTAACAGATTTGAATGATCAGAGAAAACGTGAATTATTGAACTTTTCTAAATTAGCTTTAACACTTTTAGTAGTTACTGTACTTATTTTACCTAATGAAAAATTGAGCTCGACATACCGAGTTTATACGTCGAGCTCACTTATTCGGACCATCTCTAAGTAACTTACTCTTGATTTGTATTTTTCAAATGATTATGCGATTAAACTGAAACCTATGTATATATGATATAAATATATGATTTCATACATATCTCATTCACTAATGCCTATGACTTATTGATCCAAGCAGAGACAAACTTAGAAGTCTAAAAAGAACAGAAAAATGAACCTGAAAATTCCTATAAACAAAACAGAAACTTCGCAAACTTCATCGAGTATTACGAGATAATTAATCTGATAGAATTTTATATGTTCTGCCAACCAAATTCGATAGAAACATACGAAAACTTCTTCGAGATCCTAGTACGATGACTTCTATCATTATTCGAATGCTGGATTGCATGTCAAAATTCGGCCGTCAGATCTGGCAGGATCCGATTGAATTCATTCACTTGAGAAGCCTATATGTACGATATTCGTCTGAAATGGAAGATTATTTAGCATAAACAAACATGAAAACATTTCTCTCACCATAAATAAATTTATTTTCATGCGAGAACATGCTTTATTAGTTCTTATTTAAATAAGCAAAAAAATGCGATCGTTAATAAAAAATGTAGGATTCATGTGTCTATCGAACAAACAACTCATCTATGTATATGAAGTCTTTTTAATTTAGCACAAGTGAGACATGTTGTCGTTGCAAATGATTCAAATTCGATGCAGAAATCCAATAAACGAGGTGAATGAGTGCTTTTATCGACGATGAATTGTTCTACATAATCAATGACCATGAATATTGCTTGTTTTATGGTGGTAGAACATTATCTATAATCAACTTTTCGAGAAAAGGAAAATTGTGAGACATGATTTTGATTAATTGATGTTCAAAAAGATGTATATCATCCATTGTCAAGCATCCGATCTTGTCACACGTACTACCTTGAAAAGAGTTGGTAAGATGAAGAAAATTTTCAAATTGATATGAAATTGAATAGACATATGATTTGATTAAGGATCTCAATGGTTCAAAATGAACATAAGAATTAACTTGTCCATATCCTTTCACCAATTAAACTAAGATAAATATTTTCATTTGATACAAAATCAATTTTAATATTATTCTAGAGGAAAATATTTGTATTTATACTGAAAGTAAGTTTATTTAGTTGTAGCATATAAATAAGAATATCATCAATAAAAATCGAGTCAAATCTTACTGCTAACAACAATAATAAGCATTTTGAAAGATTTATGATTCGAAAAACTAATGGAATAATTAGATCATTATAATAGTGTGTGTAATTAATCGAGGATAGTGAGAAGTATTTCAATTTAGGAAACTTTTTCTACAAAGAAAATAAAATAATGTCTTTTTTTTCAAATGAGTATTTTTTTTCTCAAAATGCAATCTTTGAAATTCGATTCACTCTATTGTTTATCTATAATCTTTTATATCCAACTTTTTCGATATTAATAATTAATTTCGATAAGCAATTGAGAAATCCATCCAGAAGATAATGACAATCATTAAAAGTTAAGATATTTATTTTCAATTTAGTTAAACTTGCAAACATACAGCTTGTTCGCGATAATTTATAAATACAAATCGACATATTTGGATTAGGAAATAATTGACAAAAATTCAAATTGATTAATCATTTACACAAAGATACCACCAATATAAATATGCTTGATGAAATTTCAGATAATTGTGATCATGTGTCATACGGAATATCGATATTCAAATGTGTAATTTTTTAAATAAGAAGATCATGAAGAATTGAATGATTTTCTTTAAAATAAAAATTGATTATTAATAGTATACCTGTTAAATATTGAAAAAGTATTTCTTCTTGAAAATTAACAAGTGATATTGAGTAAAGTTTATGATAATTGACATTCAGAAGAATATACGTTCCATTGAATGCTGTTCAACAGTGTGCTTATTTACTTGATCGTGAATTTGATGTAAGATGTTTTCACATATTCTTGAAAGAGCTTGATCGCCTACCAAAAACAGTACGTTCGAAATATGATTTCATAGCCATAGTAGTCATTCCAAGATGACGAATATAGAAAGGATCAAGTACTAATTGAGTAAATCATTCATTACTATGCGCAAGTAAATGAAAAACATCAGCGATAGTCAATTTGTTTATAATGATGAATCATATTTCATTAGGTAAATCAAATATCTATGAATGATTCTTATTCGAAAACAATACAAGATAAAATATTAATATGATTATCTTAGACTATGATGAATGGAGGATAGAATTTTTCTTTCTGTCTAACAGTTTTCATTATTTATTAGTGGTCTATTCGTCAGGTCATTCTTTTGTCATAATGTTTATCATGTATTGTTTTTTATGGGAGATATGTTCATCTCTAGAATAAGATATAGTAGACCAAATAGACATTAGAAGTTTACTCACAAATTTTTCAACCTATCATTGATTTCATTTGGTTAAATTCAAAAACGAAATATTATAAAAATGTAAGAAGTAGAGACTGTAAGTACATTTAGTCGAATCTAGAGATATGTTAAAATAATATCCATTCCAACTCGAAACGGCTGGATTATGATGAAAATTGAAAATGTACTAGTATCGATGACCACACTAGAAGTATGACTGTTGAAATATTTTACTGCATTTGAGCGAATTATTTTGTAGATTATATCAATTATAGCGTCAATGAAATCATTTTTTTTAATTGTTGGTTTCATTAGTCGTTCTTCCAAAAAATAGAATAAACTACAAATATAATTCATAGTCTACATAAAAGAACCAATAAAAATAGTCCACCTAATTGAATTGATAATTCAACAAATAAATGTTTTCTCAACTACGATCCTTATTCTTGGTTAGGCTGTGAATGTGGCTGTGGTTGTGTTCTAAGGGTCTGATCCTTCTTTTGCCGACACCAACAGCTACATATTCACACCCTACACCCACACCTACATCCTTCTAGAAGCTCTATTGGCACTTGACAGCATGTCGTCGAAAGTGACGAAGTTGTCATGTCTCATTATTCAAGAACCATGGAGCACCGCTCTCAATTGAAATCCGTACTATACGAACGTGTTAGTGGAACTAGACTCGAGACACCAGATTGAATTCAATGATATGTCGACAGTTCGTGACTCCGTCACTATGTAGACGTCTACCAGTTTCAAGTTTGAAATAGAGTGGGATGTTTCTTGATCTCAACTTATTCTAAAATACATGAAGATCATTCGAGTAGTTTTCATTCGTAATTTATTCGAAATTAATAGAAACAAGCAGATATATTTTGAAACGAATGCTAATTACCACCATAGGTATACGAAATTGTTTGCAAGCTTTATCGAATAGTCCTCAAACGGTTTTTCATGGTCGATGACTGCTTCTATAATTTTGACCACTTCATTGTTTGCAAATTGCAAACATAACCAGAATAGATTATGACTATTTTTTGTGTCTTTTCCAAATAGAAATTGCACGATCGGCTCGAAATTATGTGATGCTATGGCCATCTTGAGACACTGCACGTTAGGACAAAGATTGATGAGCATTTGAACATGTTCAAGTGAGCAAACATGGTGAACAGTCACATGTGTAATATTACTGTTTGATGTCAAACAAACAGTTTCATCTTGTTCTGTGGATACATCCGATTTTTGCAGCAGTGGCACTCTGGATAGTATTAACGTCTGAACATTTGGTACATGATGTAAAATTTCGACAAGTTGGTTATGACGAAGTTCGAAACACTCAATAACTAATTGAGTAAGTTGTATTAAAGGAACCATTCGTTTGAAATTGTCAAGCAACAAATGATTATCTTCAATATATCTATCCATGAAAACAAGACTAGTAACACGATGAAATTTAATGAAACAATTATTGGCAGCCTGTTGACCCCAAATAACGATTTCGCGAGATAAATTTAAACTAGACTCTCGATCTGAACATGTATCGTTATCCATACCTTCATTTAATTCATAGCCGTTTCGTCTACAACGAAAAACAACAATAAAATGTGCAATTCACAAATATCTCTGCCTAAATACCTGTACGGTTTTGTTGAATAAAACATCACAGAAGGATATTCCATCATAAACAAAAAATGTCTATGTGCAAAGTACCATTGTCGTTCGAGCCAAAATGACGTATTGAATTGTTCGATCAATGCATGATAAGCATGAGATTCTGCCATGTCTGCAGGAGTTAAGTGCTGAAAGTCAAACATATGCAATTGAGGCATTCGAGATTCAATCAATTGCTGCCATCGATCTGCATTCAAGTATGCATCATCATTGTCACTAATTGTAGAAATATACAGTCGTTGAAGGCGAGAAGAAATTTTCGTTATAAAAGTTTCGAATGTGTCAAATGGAACTTGATGCACAACGAGAGAGAGATGCGTCAAATTGAGTGGTACCATTGGTAGTTCAATTGGTGTGCTTGAAGATCCATCTACATTTTTGCATGATAGGTGGCAAAGTTGAGGCATGTACGACAGAAGATCAGTGAGTTCATTGAGATTACAGCTGTGGTTCATAATGAGATGCTCGATAGTACTTTGTTGTTCTTGTTTAGCGATCGGCAATCGAGCTGAGTTATGGCTCACTTCGAATGCCAACTTACAATATTTCAAGATGGGCAGACGAAAAAGCAGACAATAGATAAGATTTTGATCTTTCACCGAGTCAATGACACTGATGGACAGAGAATGGAGATTAGGTAATAAAGCTAGACTCGTGATTAGAAACACGATTGTGTTAGACTCGATGTTGTCTAAGATGAGAGCCTTGAGACCAGAGAACGTTGAGCCAATGGAAAATGATGCCAGAAAGAGCTCAAGACAAAAATGATTGTTGAGATGGAGGGAAACGATGCGATGAAAATGCGACGCGACTGCATTTTTATAGCAGCGTTGAACGATTACTCTGGAGACGGACGAAAGATTGAGTCTGAGCGGAATAGGCGAAACATTGATAAGTCGTTCGTAATGAATATTTTGATTAGAAAAAGCTTCTAATATATGAAGACAGTCGAGATACTCGAAAACTTCATAGATAAGTTCGTTCGACAGATGTTCAAAACGAGTAATAGACAAGCTATTCGAGAACAATAGAAAGAAATCTATTTTTTAGATTGCTGAAGATTTGCATCTCTAACCTATTATCGTTATTGACTGTTGCTAGAAGAAAGCAATCAAAAAAGCAGTACTTAAATAAAAGAGTCGAGATATTAGTCTACCTGGTAGATATTGCATTTTTTCATTGTACTGTTCCAAAAGACTAAGTTGTTGTTTTGGTTGATTCATATAAAGATTTGATTGAAGTGTGAAAAAGTCAAAATGTAAATGCTTAAAATAATAGCTCGATATTCTGTGTCGTCTTCACTATATGCAGAATCAACACATCGGCTTGGATATATATACGTGGCATGTTTTTACACAGTAGAGAACAGAAAAAAGGCCTTCTCGCTTGATCAATTGCAGACAAAATACACCGCGTATTATTCATATGATGACGCATGTTTGCTGTGTACTGTGTCATAGTTTACTAATAATGTTACCATACTACGTGGCTTTTTTTTCATGTTGATTCAAACTACGACGCAGCTTCTTTCAACAGATCAATTTCAACTTCGTATGGATGGATCCCACGAAAAGTGTTTCGTATTATGCACATCCTCAGCCTTGCAAGAATATTCTTTTGCATATACTGTCCTAGTTGAAAGTTGAAAGTTTAATAGTTGAATCAACTTTACGGCTTCTACACTACTGACACTTTGTTATTCGTGTAATAAAGTTGCGATTAATTACGAAAAGTTTATTTAAATTAATCCAAAATATCATCAGCATTGCTTTCGTTTTTTCGGCATTCTCTTGTTATTTGAATACAAAGAGCAATCAATAGTTCAAAATGATCATTATATTAGATATGTTGACCGAGAATAAAAGTGAAACAAAATGCTACTCGTCCATTCATTCATTATGAATTTAGACTAGAAAAAAAGTGCACCACTATTTTCATTGACGATGTCCATCAAATACAACAAATGAGTATATATATATTGACATTTATAAGTTAAACACAGTATAGAAAAAAAAAGATGAAAATCGAATATTCATGTGTTCAATTAGCTGATCTACCTGATGAAATCCTTATGATTATTTTTAAACAACTGCTCAATGTCGAAGCACTTTACTCTTTAATAGGTGTTAATAAACGATTAAATAAAGTTTTACATAGTCCAACTTTTACTAGTGTGTTGACGCTGATGGACTATTCTGTAGATGGTTGTATTTGCTCATTAACTTATCCAATGTTTCATCGATTTTGTTCACAAATTTTACCTCAAATTCATCATAAAATTCAATGGCTATATCTTGAACTGTTAACTATGAATACGATGGTTGTTATAATCAAAGTGATTTGCCATCAAATGAAGATATTCAACAATCCTTCAAAGATTTTAAATATAATCAAATTATTTCTTGTGTTGATGATTTTCAAAAAAGCAGCTATAATCAATGTCATATTTATATCCATATGAATGGAAATGTTACAATAAAATAACAAATAATTTTCCAGATGGATTATTTAAATGTGTTTATGAAGTATCATTATTTGATGAACGTCCATTTGAACATGAATTTTTTCTTCAAATTGCTCAATCATTTCCATTTATGAAAAAGTTAACTATAACTAATCGTAACGCGCAAATGAATAAACGACGTAGAAAATCAAAAAGTGATGATGAAAATTTATCAATTATTAACTACTATCATCTTACTGAACTTCGGTTTTTTCGAGCTCACGAAAATTATCTTGAAGAATTTTTACTTCATACAAAAACATGCTTACTAAATAATGTGTATCTTTTTGTCGATCGTGAATTACTTGAAAAAGTGACAGACAATTTTACGCGAGATGTAACACGATTCAATTGTTCAAAAATAATTTATTGCTATAGTAAATATAATGTTCAATTTGAAAAACATATCAAAGACTATTTTTTTCATAGAGATATGCGGTCATGGTTTACATGATTGTTCATTTTTTTAAATAAAATTGATTTTTGCGGAATAAAAATATTAACATAGTGAAGAATATTATTTTGAAAATGAGTATTTTTTAGGATATATAAGAACGAAGAAACCGAATAAGGTGCTATTGATAAAAAAAATAATCAAAATATAATTGTGCCTTAAAAGTAAATTGTTTCAAAATAATGTGTTTCAATCAACTTCTATTCTATTATGCCGTAGGAGAAACTAGTTCGGAATTGAAAAAGAAATGCAAAGCAGAGAACTTCAAACAAAAAAAAGTTGCTAGCAGAATCAATGAAGCATTGAGACGTAAAGATACGAAACAACCATTTTACTAATAGAAGAATCGATTTTACACTGGAATTTTTTTAGTTATGTATATAAACTTATGGTTTCTTAAGTATTCGGAAAAATATAAGTATTGTTTTGAATAGTTATTTGATTGTTTGTCTTAGATAAAACCATTAATGAAACGACTCCTGAAAAATAATATATTATTATTTTTTTATTTATTGAATTATTTATTAGACCGATCGATAAGAAGAAAAAGAAAGGAAAACAAACGATTTAGTGGATAATTTCGAATAGGTTGTTTTCTGTTCTTCAGAATGTTTTTTTACTATTATGAATTTTAATTGGTTACAGATATTTTCGATTAAATAATGAGCTATCGTTTATGTTCATTTTATTATATAGCAATAGCAATTAATAGTGTTGATGCAACTCGTCCTTCAAATTTTGTTATTGGCACAGAGGCGCTAGTTTTTGCTGGTCATATTAATGATTTAAATGGTTTGCTATTATTTCTTTAATAAATATTCGTTTAATTACAATAATTTTTCTTCATAGATTTTTATTTATATACATCATGGTCGTACAATCTTGCTCCACAATTTAGTGAAGCATTTTCGAAAGAATCAGCGTATGTAATATATATATTTTTTTTTAAATAANTTTAAGCGCTTTCTTTTGATAATTAAGACAGCTTTACTTACAGTGATAATAGACAGGAAATCTTAAAAATACTGGGAGGCTCATTATTCCTGGGACACCCGATATAATATGTATGACATAAAATCATACTACATATCAAACTATGAATACAAACTTTACTTGGTCAACAATCGAAAAAGGTGAAAAAGCCATTATATATAAGAATTACTTATATCGATTAAAACATGAAAATCAGAACGGTTCATTAATTTTTGTCGTTATCAACAAGAACAACACCACAAAAACGAACAACAAGACCAAGAAAAGCAAAATATACACAAGATGATAATAAACTTATGTTAGTAAAAAACAAAAATATATTCAAGATGAAGATTTCGACGCTTATCAAAAAACTTTACGAGCTGTTTCTCATTGCTATATTCATGTGATAAAAGATGCTAAAGATAGTAGTGATGAAGAATAATTTTTTTTTTGTTATTTATGTTTTCAATTCAAAAACTATTGATTACTTGATAACTAAAAAGTAGCCACAATTTGGAAACACATAAAAAATGAGATCAACGTAAAATTCTGTATTCCAAATTGTGGCCACTTATGTGTTAATTGGCTTAATTTTTGGCCGCAATTAGAAAGCTACGCATTTTTCTTTATTACATGATTTAAGATATGAAATGGAGATGAAAGAAAGCAAAGAAATAATGGTAGAAGATGAAACATATGCATCATTGATTGTTGCCATGGGTATATAAACGATTGTCGTTCTTTCTTCGTTTCTTTTTTTTTTTCTCACTACTCTTCATCAGTTTAATGTGTTCTTCATAAGAGTTATGTTTCAATAGAAGACCAAGTCCTTCAAACAATATGAATGAAACTATACGTAGTATTGATCAATTGTCTACATCTCTTTCTATTGATACTCTTAAAGAAATAGTACGTAATTGTAAACGTAATGAACAATGTATACAAGAATTAATATGTTATACACGTGATGAACGTAAAAAAGCTCAACATATTTTACGTGAAATATATCAAACACTACAACAAGATGATAAACAAATTTCAATTTCTTCAAATACTATTAATAAAAAATTGAAACCACAAGAATCAATAAAATATTTTGTTTCTTTCGATAATAAAAATACAACTAAAATCAATAATCATTATTCTTATAAACAAAATAATAAAAAATTCAATAAAACAATATTAAAAGAACAAGACAAGAAATCTATACTCAATCAATCAATTTATTCTAATCATTCTATTGTTGGTAATAATAATCATCGAGTACGATTTAATATTCCAGAAAATAAGAATGATATTCAATCAAACAATCATATTTCTTCCTATCAACAAAAAAAATCCACTAGTATCAATGATAAATTATCGGAATTAGCACGTCGATGTGAAGATCTTCTTTCATGTTTACATACTGATCGTAATCATATAACAGTACTTGAAAATCCTACGAATTATTCAAAACAAACATCACTTTGTCCTCATCATAATCAAGCCATAACTATTCAACAAGCACATGAACTTCTTCATCCAGAAATTATTGCTTATTCACGTCAACGTATAAATCTCTTACATAAAGAAAATAAGCATAATATTGAAAATGATCATAAATGTCAACAATTAATTCCACTTTCTCATTCTAATCTAATCTCTTATCAGACTAGCCAACCGAATTTGATTCGATTACCAGTGACATATAAAGACGAAATGAAACAAACATTAATGAAAAAATATGAACAATCTTCTGAAGTCAATTATCGATTACGACCAAGTTTAATCAATGAAATACAACAACGAAATTTTCTTAGAGCTAAAATTCTTCAAATACGCCTTCGACAACATGCCTTATTACATAGTCGAACAAATACCAATGAATCATTAATGATGATTGACATATGAAAATTACGCACTGTTCTTTTTTTTTGTTTTGTTTATGTCATTATATATTAATATGTTGATTAGATCTATTTTATTTTATGTCCACACATGAGTTTTGCTATTTTCTTTCCGTAGTTTATAATGAATATGAATTGATAATCCCAGTAATACTTAACAATTTTATCTTCATATGAATTAGAGATCTGTCAGTCTGATATTAGCCAACAGTTGTTGTCATAAAGAAGAAGAAAAAAAGAGGGAAAATAAATTATTAATAAGCACACGTATATATATATATATGATGTAAATTCCCAAAATAAAACTGTTATCTTATTCTATTCGCATTCGTCTATATTTATGATAAGTCTATCTATATAATAGAAAAATAACGTAAAAACTAAATTAATAGAAAAAAGAAAAAAAAGTGTGCAGGTATGTAAATGAATTATTAATAGAACTTAAATATTTCCTGTTATTTCTATTTTTATTTTGAAGAAAACTATGGAAAAACTTCGTCAATGTTTACTTCGAAGTGTAACTAAACAATCAGATCTTATTGAAATATTTTCAGCTATTGATCAAGGTTTTAGTTATTATGAAGAAATTTTTTTTTTTTCATTTTCTTTTTGCAATTATAATTAGATCATTCTGGTCGTATAACATTTGAAGAATTTCGAGCAGCTATCAAAGCTCTTAGACTTGGTATTAATAATGATGATGAAATAAAACAACTTTTTCATCAATTTGACTTAACTAAAAATGGTCAAATTGATCTATCGGAATTTCTTCAACAATTAAGACCACCAATGAATGAACGACGTCAAAGAGCTGCTTTAAATGTATTTAATTCAATGGATCTTGATAAAGATGGAACATTAACAATTACAGATCTTAAAGTATTAGTCATTCTTTTTCTTTTCTTCGAATTTGTTTCAAACAAAGAAAAAAAAAAGATTTATGAAAATTTTAGATGAAATATGCTACTCAACTTAAACCTACTAAAAGAAGATCAAGTCAAAGTATTGATCATGTAAGGATATTTAACAATATATTACTATGAATTATTTACAAAATAAAAACTAACAAGAAAAGTTTCTCAATCGATGAATCATCTTTGAGTCATGAACTATGTGAATAATGCAGGACTGTCGTAAACTATTAATATCATGAAACAAGTTTAACACCTTTATTTATTGTTACAATATGTTATTTTTAACTTAATACAATAGTCCATCTCAGGAACATTAGAGAAACTGATTTTCGAATATTGGTTTGAAAATTACGATAGCAAAAAGGTCTTAACGAAAATAATTTATTATTAAAGTTTCAAATCGTATGATTTTACTTCTATCCTGAAATAAGAAGATAGAATTTGTCGGCAAATCCGTTAGATTGGTCCTGAATTCAATAATTTTATTGTTAACTTTTCTAGAACTAATACTAGCTGTAGCTCTGGTCAACTGACACATAGTTCTTACGCTCAATTGTTACAGGTCTTCTCATACACATTAATTAGTCATAAGAGTAGATGTAGGTCATAACGTGATCCAAGACAAACAGTCGTTAGTAAGTTGCCCAGGCTCCTTTCCATGGCTTTTGATACCGAGATTTGAATACAATACCTTGTGGATTCGTGTTGAACAATGTAACTAGTCAACTATGACGGCAGTAACAGCTTACAAGAATCTATCAGATGCATATAGTTATGACTAGGATTCGTTCGGTTGGTCTGAGTCCAAAATTTTTGAACAGAACGAACTCTAATCGTAACTCAAAAGTGATTATTTAGTTGAATAACTTGCCGCATAAGATCTATAAATTAATTAATTTTCTGAGAATATTAACAAAATAATTCATGCATGTATTTAGGAGCAACGACTGAATCTCCTTTTGCTTTAAAAAAACTAGGAAAAAATTTCGTTATTCTACTTAGAGAAATTGTAAACTTCTATCTCGATTGATCTAAAAATACTTGAGACTATTTTCAGTTGTTGATAATATGTTAATAATCGTGCCACTAAAACTATAAGACATATCAAATTAACATACATTGAAAGAACTCAAAAAAACAAATCGCTTTCTTTTAACTATATTTGAATTTGATATCTCATTTTAAGAAAAAAACTACCAAAATGTTCTTGAGAACAATCAAGGAAAACATCTATTAAAATTATCAATTTGTGCATTTATGTTGTTTTTTTAAAAATCAATCAAATATTATTTTGTTAGAACTCTAACAGATTAGTAATACAAAAACATACGTAACATATCAAATGATAAATATAATCTAGAATAAAAAAAATAAAATATTCATAAATATATTTTCCATTTTTTTTTAGGCTCTTCATAATTTTCTAAATAAATTTGATACTCGTGGTCAAGAAGATGGTATAATCAATAAAGAAGAATTTCTTGGTTTTTGTTCAATGCTCAGTGCTACAGTGAAAGATGATGTTTATTTCGAACATGTACTACGATCATTATTCGATTTTCATTTTTAAATAAAAGAAAAAACAAACAAACAAACATTACTAGATATATATATTCATGCTAGCTTTATTCAAAACAAAAAATAGAAGGAGATTTAGAATGATAAAAACCTGATTAAAAATATCTAGGTTTTTTATCACGAAAAACTACTAAATGTAGATAGAGAGCATGTTTGAAATACATAGCAGAAATATATCAGTAAAAGAATAGTACATCCGAAATAAATCACTATTTTCTTCACCATTTAATCTTCATATTGACTACGTATAGCTTTATTAGCACGAGTTTTTTTCAGTGCTTGAGTACGAACTTTGAAGGCAGCTTTTTTGGCTAAATGCTGAAAAAAAAGGAAATAAACAGAGGAAATTTAAGGTTTTTGTTTTTTTGAAATAAAATTTTTACCCGTTCGAATCGATTGCTTTTCGATTGTTGCATGTCGTCAATTTCTAAATCATCCAAATTGAATACGGAACGAAGAAAACCATTTTCCTTTTATGTTAAATAAAAAAAAAAGTTTTATATTATATGTATAAGAATAGATAAGAGAAAAAGTCTAAGCTGATTTGATTTTTCGAGCGTTCGTTTTTGAGATATGGAAATGTTATTTAGGTTTTCAACAAAAAGCTTTGATCACATGAAAAATCGATTTTCAACTTCAAATTTTGCATATATAAAGTTCTCAATGAGATTAATTATTTGTGCAATTAACATCCGTCCAAAAAAATATAATGATCATGAATATTTATGTAATAACTCAAGAACGGAAAAAGCTGGAGAGTTACGGTTTTTACTATTCAAGAGAAAAGATCCGAGGGTCATGAAAGTACACCCAAATTTGATTGGTTAATCAGATGAATTCTTGGCGAAGATNTTTATGTTAAATAAAAAAAAAAGTTTTATATTATATGTCTAAGAATAGATAAGAGAAAAAGTCTAAGCTGATTTGATTTTTCGAGCGTTTGTTTTTGAGATATGGAAATGTTATTTAGGTTTTCAACAAAAAGCTTTGGGCACATGAAAAATCGATTTTCAACTTCAAATTTTGCATATATAAAGTTCTCAATGAGATTAATTGTTTGTGCAATTAACATCCGTCCAAAAAAACATAATGATCATGAATATTTATGTAATAACTCAAGAACGGAAAAAGCTGGAGAGTTACGGTTTTTACTATTCAAGAGAAAAGATCCGAGGATCATGAAAGTACACCCAAATTTGATTGGTCAATCAGATGAGTTCTTGGCGAAGATTTTTCGAAGTGATTAGTCTTTCAAGTGAGACTTTTATTAAGACTGATGGATAGAAAAAATTCTTCTATTTTGATCTACGCACAGGACCGACATTCCTAACTACTAGTCTTAATAAAAGTCTAAACTGAAAGGAAAATAGTTTCATTATTTTTTTTTTCAAAAATCTTCACCCAGAACTCATCTAGTTGACCCATAGTCCCGGGTCTTCTCTTTTCAAATATCCATGATCATTATATTTTTGGACCACTGTTAGTTGCACAATTAACTAATCTCATTGAGAACTTTGTTCGTACAATATTTGAAGTCGAAAGTGAATTTTCCCTGTGACCAAAACATGTGGTTGAAAAAAAAACGAAATCATTCTAGATTTTTCTATTACTCATCAAATGAATATCATCCTGATTCAAAAGCGATTTCACACTAGGAGAGATTCTCTGATTAGCTTACTTTCAAATGAACATTCATTCCAGCAGCTAATAAATTACTGAATGTATTATAATATAGTCTACTTGTCCATGAAGTTATTTCTAATATTTCACGACCAAATTTAATATCAAATTCTGGTGATGTACCTTCCTAAAAAGTAAAAATAAACATTGAATTAATATAGAAACGTATAATTATTAAAATTATACTTCAAATGAATTATAAATTTCTCTAAATGTAGCGTGTTGTACACGTTTTTCTTTTTTTCCTTTATATTTTGCACTTTCATTTGCTTTTTTTTCTAATGTTATTAATAATGATTCAGGTGGTTCAGCAAATACCTAAAGCAAAATTAATAGATACGATTTATATGTGTTGTTTGTTTTTTTAATTATACATACACTATTTATTTCACGTGCTATTTCATATAAAACAGCAACTGTTTCACCTGCTTGATTACGTAAATCAGAATTATTAGATTCAATAAGACCGGGAATTTTTGCTGGTGCATATCTAAAATATTCGATATAATGTAAAATAATCGATTGCCTGAAAAATACTCTATTTGCATTTTTGAACAGTATTTTTTTTTCTGTTTGTTTTTGTATTTCATTTTTTCATAAGATTATTATAATTATTCTGTTTACCATTGCTTTAGCTGACAAATAAGATTGTTGTAAACATTTTATTATATCTACAACAGATCTTAAGGGGATATTCTTATCTCGACAAATTCAGAAACATTGATATTTATTATTCCTGAAAGTTAAAAAAATTTATTAGTTTATGTCTTTGTATTGATTATGTAACCACTGTGACTAATTAATCAATCATTATTTTGAATATTAAAAAATGTATTTCAATTATTTAAATTTCAACGAATGCTTTAGAATGTTCTATAAGTGTCTAAGTTATGTTGTAAATACCATTCAGTACTGTTTCAGTTGATAAGAAATTATGGGAGATGATTCTGATGCTCGTTGTCCTAAGTGCGTATAGAAATTTACTCAATAATCTTTCATCTAGCCGCTACGGCCTAAGAGTGGAAATCATCAAGAGTTTGATCTATTGATTTAGCTCATGGTTGAATCGAAAATTCGCCATTGTCTCAAGAAAAAGTTTTCTTTCCTATGAATGCATAGTTGAGTTCCCTAGACTGAAAGAATAGAGTCTAGAAACGAAAATGTACCTGTATCTGTCTGTAACACACATATCACATTATTGATATGGTACAAAGTACCACATATTCAGATGTGGCATAAAGGATGAGAATGAATAGACGTAAAACAGGTTTGTTGTTCTTATAAGTCCTTTGATTCATAGACGAAAGTGCCAATCTTATGTTAGAAAAGGTCAAAAAAAAATTTCTCATGGGAATTCTGAAAGTTTTTCTGTAGAACGGCTAGGTCCAAGCTTCTTTTATTATTATTATTTTTCTATTTAGTCATTGTTTTACTTAACTATCACTGTTTTTTATATGTAATTCTATATAAAAATGTACTCCGTCAGTTTAGGATCAAATGAATCGATTCTCGATGATTGTTACTTGTTAATTATAGGTGTTCACGGATAAATTACATTAAATCTCAGTGCCCTTTTCTCTCGTTTATTAATCGTCAAAAACTTTTCTCTTATGCTGAAAAATAGAGAATGTCAAGGTCTACAAAACTGTCAATTTTGTTTTTCAAATAAGCTTTCTTTTTAAATGTAAAATTTAACATTTATTAATTTATGTATATCTTTGCTTATCAAATTCTACGTTTTCAAGGTTCCTGATGCTGTTGCTCAGGGAGAAAGACTGAGAACTAACACTTATAAATATTGGACATACAGTGTCGAACATCATGCTTTCAAAAAACTAAATTTACTCTATGCAAGATTTATTATTATGCCATAAGATGTAGAATTTTATTTCTAAACAAAGAAATTATGTGTATTGTTTCATGTTAGAAAATAACAATGGCATAGATTTATCAGGCCTCAAATATTTCTTTTAAAATCTCGAAATATACATCCAAAGATGCAGAAATTTATGGCCTAGTTGAAGCTTCAATGGAATCTTTATTTAAAAAAAAATTATCATTATGTAAAGATGTTTATCTGCTAAATAGGTTAATTATGCATATATATAGAATCTTTCTATTGAAGATTAAAGTTAAGATTTCGAACTTTCTTATACATGACTTACATTCTCTATCCACTAGTTCGATTATATTTTATTTCAATAAATAAATTATAAAACTTACGTTCGTATCAATTCATGTGTTATATTATTTGGCATAGTTGATATGAGAAGACACCAAGATGCAAGTGCAGCTGTATGTAATTCTTGTAAATCATGATTTATAATAGGTACTGTACCATCACCATGTAAATATGATCGAGAAAAAATTGTTTCTAATGTTTTCATTAATTCAACAGTTGCCTTTAAAAGAGAAATATTAAATTTTGAAAAAAAAACGAATAATTTAATTTATATACTTACTGAAATATCTTCACAAGCAACAAAACAAATAATACCTATTGCTTTAGCATACTATAATAATAAAAGAAAAATTTTTAATTAAATTTATATTTAAATAAACATACATTCTTTCTTAATGATGAAGATTTTGATTCATCTCGTAATATTGGTATAATAGCATCACGAAATTTTATAAATAATTCATCATTTGATTCACCAAGTTGAATTATAAATAATGATGTAACAATAGCTGCTAATTGTCCTTCAGATTCATTACTTTTTCTTAAACATGTTACTAATTGTTCAATTAAATTTTCACTTCTATATATATATACATATATAAATAAATTAAAATTAAAAAATAATTATTTTTATATTTTACCGGCTAGATACGAGATCGTATATATATTTTTGAGAAAATAATGTCTGTAATGTACGTAATGAATTTTCACGGGTTTTTAAACTAAAAAAATAAAATAATAAATAGATATTATATGTATTCAATAATGAATATATTTACTCTTTATTTCGAAGTCCTTCAATTGATATATCAAGTTTTTCATCAAGACTATCAGTTGAAATAATAATATCATTTGTCGTAGAAAAACCCGCTACAATTTAAAAAGTAGATTGCATAGACAGATATATTTCCTAATTCTAAATCAAAGGTTGGCATAACTTTTGCATTCAATTGATTGATTTTCTAATACACTTTAACTAACCACAAGAGCAGACTATATGTCACTAATAGAGATGTGTGCGATCCGAACTAAAGATTCTAGGTAAATATGATATCGTTTAAAGCAAATTATCTTATAAATCGTATCGATCAGAACATGATTCAAGAGAGATACGACAAAAAAAAAATGCTAATCGTAGACTAGCGAAACCAAATCATGAGTATTGAATAGTTTGTTTTAGATGTAATACGAATAAATTCTGAGATAGTTTTCTCTAGATCGAAACTACTAAAAATTAAGCTCTTGGAATTGAGACCAACGTCATTGCATGATTGGTGAATCGAAACCTACATACGACTCCGATGGAGTTGAACTTGATATAAATTCCGAAAGCCTTTTTGTGTACTCAAAAAGTGAGTACACTCTAGAATCGGTCAGTGTGTCCGTCCGGCCGTTAACACGATAACTTTTGAAAGGAGAGTCCAATCGCGATGAAATTTTCTACACAGTTCAGTCTTAACAATGTCTCGGTCGAGTTCGAAGATGAGCAGGATCCGTCAAGAAATGGCTGAGTTATCGAAAAAATTGTCATTATTGAGAAGACCATCNTGTTTCCTGCATCAGTCAAGTATACTTCTGCTATAGATGAAAAACACACCTAAGTCCGAAATCACAAACGATTAGGCACTTCGAAAAGTTCCTTCGATAAGTACGAGTTACTATGGCTAAAAAGTTAATCATAGCCAGAAACATCGGAAATGAAACAAAAATTACGGTTTTTTTAGAAAGATTTGTTACAAGATAAGTAATTCATCCAGTTGCTACCTGACGTTTGTAATATTGGAATTATTGCTCAATAATACAAACTGAAGATAGTACCAAAAATTAAGTTTTCGTAACAGTATTACGTTCATCTGCCTCAAGGTGCAATATTTTTAGTTTGCCAAAAGAAAAGCCTTAGTTGATATTTTACAAAATATTTGAAAGCGTAGGTTCGGAACTAAACATCAAGCTGCACGGTTAGTTTTAAAGTAAGATAGAAAAAATTGCAACAGACAATACGATAATTAAAGTTTAAAGTATAGATTTTTTCGAATAATAAAATATATTTTACTACACTTTCAAGTGTGCTCGACAACAGTGCAGAAAAGTTCATTTCGAATTTTGAAATAAATACTTAATGCCTGAAGTAATGCGTTACGTCGACAAGCCAATATTCATTCTAGATGTACTTTGTCTTCGTACTACCCTATCAAAAAACAATCTTTAAAATTATATTGATTCATCTGCAAATTTAGCTTGGCTTATAGATACGATTCAAACTATCGAATATATTATGTTGTTAAGTTATGTTCCAATAAAAAAGAACCATGAAGGAGAAGAACTTTTCAACTAATATATTCTCTATAGTAGAATGATATGTTGAATAGCTTGTTCATAAAAATATTTTTCGAATATCATTTTATTATGTTAACGCAGAAGTATTTCATATACACATTAAAATATAAATAGTGAAAATAAACATTAGCCTAATTAAAAAAGAAATCTAATTAAGTTTATTTTAATGGTACGTATAGAAAGTATTTCATTTTATAATATTCATCGTACAAATTTTTTTTTTGTTATTACTAAGCAATTTTTATATTGTTTCAACACTCATGTTTAACATATAAAATTCGAGCTTTTAAATTTCAATATTTTGAAAATTGAAGTTATTTTTCAAACGTCATAATATCTAAACAGAAAAACAAAGAACTTCTCTAACAATAATCTTTGATACAAATTAAAATATAAAGATCAATCAAAAAATCTCGACAATAGCGACATCATTTTACATAACGAAAAAGAAAAAAAACGATTATCTATAATTTCATTGGTAGAATGTCTCGCCGGGAACACACAAAGGTCGTTCGTTAACATCATTAGGACAATGATTCGATCATTATTTCACTGACCGATCGTTCTATAATATTGTTCAATTCAGTCACAATGCTTTTTGTACTTTTTTTTTCTTATTTTCTAGAATAATTTCATGATATTAATCAATTATTTCCTTTAATTAATTTCATCTATTATTCAAAATGCTTGTACATTTATCATCAACAAGTCCATATGTTTGGTTAGTTCTATATATATTTTTTTCTATTTTTAATTTAAAAATTTTTTTTGTTAATAATTTTAGTGATCTAAGTCTTGGACCTATTGAACAGGCTGATCGTATGGCTTCAGCACCAACAATACAATCATTATCATATCTTGAAATAAAAGAAAGTTTTCCAAAATTTCAACAAACTCGTACACCATTAAAACTTCTTGCACCTGATGAAATACCTATAGATACTAGTGTTGCTCCAACAACAACAACAACAACAGAGAATAATTCTAGTCGGCAACAAAGTCTTCAACCAGTTTGGTATACTGAACAAACAATAGTTGATGATAATAATGAACAACAAAATACAACTGAACAAAATATTATATCTATTATACAAGAACAACAACGAAATTCAATTCAATCACCTTGTCATCATCATCATCATAATGAATTAACACGTTCAACATTACCAACAATTGAAAGTAATAGTCCAGAAATAGAAGATGAAATTATTGAAAAAGAAACACTTTCAAATAGGCCATCATTAATGCGTAAATCATCAACATTTACAATTGAACAACAACCATCAATTAATATTCCATCAACATTAAATGAATCAGAAAAAGAAAATGATTTTGATACAATAATGACATCAACACAGTACGTTCAATTTTTTTTTGGGTGTTACGAGATTTTAGTGTTCTGAGAAAAAAATTTCGCACGTGTATATCGTGTAAGCCGCTCTTACACTGAGTTTTCAGGTAAGATCAGTCTCTTCGGATTTGAGAGATGCTTAAGCTGTATTCAGTAGAAAATCAAGTTTTTCTCAGGTAAAGAAATCACATATTTCTCTGTCGGATGAAAAATACTCACTCTGCAAGGATTATATATCAGGTTTAGAACATTGTCCTATTCAGTATCAACAATAATAAAGAAGTTGTTCATACGGTTTGATAACATTTAAAATTTTCATTTTAGAGAAACTTCAACAGTTCCAATACGTCATCTAAGTGAACCATCTGATGAATCATTTCGTGCACTTGAACATCTCTTAGGTCTTGGTTCAATAAATCCAAATATGACAATGATAACAACAACACAAGAATCACCAAAAAGTAATCATGAATCACTTTCATTAACAATGGTAACACCAACTGAATTAATTAATCAAACAACAGCATCATTACATATAAGTTATGCACCACAAGGTGGTGGAAGTTTACCATCATCACAAAATATTCTTCTTATGCCAACAATTGAAAGTATAACAGATCCAAGTATGAATTCAACAATTCCACCACCATTTATGGTTGATAATAGTGATATTGAAGAACCATCATCAATGGCTGGAACAGTTATTAATCAAGAATCATATCATAATAATAATTCAAATACAACAGAAGAATCATTTCATTTTACAGATGAAGATGATGAAAAACAAGATACACCTAAAGATGATTCAAATACAGAAGAAGATAGTAATTTTTCATTTGAATTAAATGATTTTCAAAATAATTCAAAAGAAAAAACAGATGAATTAACAAATGATGAAATAATTCAACCACCAATGATAACAATACGTGCACCAACAAGTGCTGATGTTGCTTTTCGTGCATTAATTAAAGCTCGAATGAGCGGACGATTATCACAACCAGTTAAAACAGAATCACCATTAGCAAAAACAAGTAAAACAAAAACCGAAAGATATTCTGAAAAATTTAGAAACCAAAAAAATTATTTTAGATCAAAACAATTTACCAGCATGTGCATCTGTTCCGATGCGAACATCACGTGTACTTCGTTCAAGTGTTTCTCGAGTTTCAACAACTCCCATTTCCGAAAATTCTACTACTGAAGAAGTTAATCAATCAAGTACGTTTATTAACTATGGAACTTCTTTAAAAAAAAATATCACATACTTCTGTGATGCAAGGTTTTAATTCTTTTTTTTTCAAAAGTTTCCATTAGTGATTTTTTTAAGAATTAAAATGTCAGTTATGCTAGCATCTATACTCAGAACAATATTATACGTATATCGGGAAATATTTAATATCAAGAATGAAGACTTGTGGAGAGAAGTATAGGAATTTTTGTATCCATTTGATCAATGAACAGGTTCTGTTTGAAGTAATTTTAAAAGTAGCTTCACGGTTCTAGTTTTTCTTGAAACCGGTGCATTTGAGTATGATGTGCAAAAGTATTAATTGACGATGTATATTTGTAGTACGGAACTGTATCTTGTGTTTAACATGTTGGAAGATGTTAAATAGTTGAGTGTATTTTGAGAAAACTCGAACGTATTTAGTTTTATGAGACATTGCATCAAATATGTGTCGAAGTAAAAGTGTAGTCACTTGTGCGATATTTCGTAATGCATATTGATATGTTTGATTCAATTCTAAATCATTGTAATTTTGTATTTTATAGATCCTGAAACAGATAGTGAAAGTTTTTCTACTGAACCAAAAACTACTTATGATTATCCAAATACTGAACTTGTGGAAGTTGTTAGTTTACCTGAAGAAGATGAAATTGAACATGAACCAGCTGCTGGAATTACTCTCAATCTTACAGCATCGAAGGATTCAAATCCGATCTCACCAAGTAGTGCTGAAGAAGCTGATTGTAGTGCATCGTCATCATCATCATATTTTTCATATCAACACGACATGTCAACACTAAATAATCCAAAAATGCCCGTTTTATCTCGTGAATATAGTTACAATACTCCAACAATAAGAGCAACACGTTCATCAGAACGTCGTCGTTCAATAATAACAAATCGTCGAAGTAATACACGTTTAGTTCATTCTGTTATTCCTCGAATTCCAGAACAACAAACAACAATAACTGAAGAAGAAAAAGATCTTTCATCAGAAAATGCAAGTCTTTGTTCATTTCCATCATCATCATTAAAACCAATGTTATCAATATTATCAACAAATCCAACTATTATTAGTGAAGGACCACCAATTATATTACAAAAATCTTTAGCGCCTTCAGCATCACCATCACCAATGATAACTATTCGAAAAAGTGAACGTTTATCATCCAGTTCATCACCACGACGTAGTATTAAGCCATTGCAATCATCAACACCATCTATTAGAAATAAATCTTTACAAATGGTTTCTATCGGTGAAGAAGAACAACTTTTAACAACTGCTCCACAACAATTTAATATGAATTTATCTACAAATGAAATTGAAATGTTTGATAAAGAACAACAAGTTGATATGCATATCGAAAGTAAAATGACGATCTTAAAGAACTCTGTTGAATAAGATGATCCCCATTTATTGCACAGTAGTCTTCTGAACTTCTGGCGTTTTTTTATTTTTTTCGATTGTCTTTAGTTCTTCTATACTGTTTCTTGAAGCAAAGGTGACCGATTGTGTAATTATTCTTGTAGTTGTGAGTCATCATCAAAGCGGTCCATTTTTCGATTTCTAGGAAGAGAAAAATAAATAATTTCATGATATTCTATCATTTCACCTGAGTCTTTCGAAAAAAAAGGAAAAAATACTTCTTTTGTCATCTCCACAGGAGATTATGAGAAAACGATATTACAAAGACTATTTTTATTTAAGTTTTTACCTTATGAATTGACAGTGTGAGTAGCCGCTTTTTATTACGGTATGATGTTCTATTAGATTCATTATATGCTTCGTCTCCGATCATACCTAAACATTTTATATATTCCCGTATCCCATCAGTGGTTTCAAGCGAAAATATTTTTGGCTATTTTCGAAAGATTGATACAGTATGATAAAGTTATTATTAATAATTAGAAAATTTTTCTAGTTAAAGTGTATTATTAGATATACCCGCGTGGAGATCATGCTATATGACTTGATTGAATATTTAATTTTGATCAGAAAAAGGAATTTCCTATAAACCACTTGATGTGCCACGAGTTGATGTACTAAATTGTATAGATATCTTGTCAACTGAATGGTGGTCTAGTTATCCGACAGGATCCTTTTTTCTTCCATTTATTATTTTCTTTTCTTTATCAGATCGATGTATATCTCATGAAAGTGTGCAAACTTCACCTGAACGTCGACCAAGTCTTATTGATATTGGTATTCAAACGACACCAATTGTATCACATCGTCATTTTCAAACAATCGAACAACAAACAACTCCAATCGTCAAACGTTTGTCATCATCAAGTTGTCAAACAACACCAATCACTAAACGTCCATCATCATCATCATCAAGTTGTCAAACAACTCCCGTTGTTATTTCTATTCAACGTTCAAATACACAACAAACAAGTCCAATTGTTGAAACATCGTCGAAACTTATACTTGAAGAGGAAAAACAAGAACAACATGAAGTTACACCATTACATAGTAAAGCTATAATGCATTTAAGACGTAATGTACGTTTTCAATTTACACCATCAACAGATGCACGTTTAGCAGCAAAAGAAAAATTAGAAGAAGATCAACAACGAGTAAAAGAAGAAGTTCCTATTATTCATACTACTAAACAAACTCCATCTGATAATGAACGTGAAGAAGATACAGAAGACGAGATTAAAAAAATTACAAAAACAAAAAAGAAAATTACAATGTCAAAAAAGAAAAAACATACGACATTAATAAAAAATGATGATAGTTCAGAAGATATAGTTCGTTCACTGAACGTTTTTTTGTTTTCACTTTTTTGTTAAACATTTTTCTCTATAATATAGATTGAATCACCAATTCATAATCAACCTCAAAAATCTATACCTGATGATGAACAACCAATCACGAATGATATACATGTCATGGCAACCACAGAATCAAAAAAGAAGATATTAAAACGTTCTAAACGACATGGGAAAAAATGTTCACCTGTACGTGAACCAGAACTTATTGTTATAATATCTTCTCCTGTGAAAACAAAACGTGTTACTAGAAAACGACCGAATCAAAAAACAACCACTATTTCACCACCGGAAACAACTAGTCCAACTGAACCAGTTAGCAAACGAGCTAAAACTACCAAAACAGTTGAAAATAAACAACCTACTCGAGGTATTTATAAAATGTCTTGGAAGTTCACTTTTAACTGAATCATATCGAGTTAGAAGGCACGAGAAATTAATGTTTGTAATAATACAGAAGACTTGTAATGAAATGATAAAAGGCGTTTTCAATTCAGCTTTTTTGACAAGAAACACATATTTAGAATAACGAGGGAATTGTGTCAAATGTTTCAAAGCTATCGTACTGATTTTTTTCTATAACTTACATTCAGTGAAGAGACCGGAGCATTCATTTTGATTGTGACATTCAGATCGTTATAAGGGTTATCAGATTTGAATTTAGTACTTTGCATTGTCCACAAATCTCTTGTTATAAACAATAAACGTACACCACTGATTTTTGAATAAGGTTTGATACGAACATCATAGAAATCTACAGTTTTCACCATTCAAAAGCGAAGATCTGACACAATTGAACTATATCGGAATTTGATTATTAAGCAATGGTCCAATTGGGTAACTTTTTGGTGAAGGATTTCGACAGTGATAGTCTGAAGGTAGTTCCATTCGAGAGTTACAAGAGTGTTCCTGAGACTTCCAATTTCAGTCAATCGAACTTTGATCACCAGAAACTATTGTAATGTTTGCAAAATGTTGACTCCTTCGTTACATAAACATTGATTGTGAAAATTCGGATATATTGAGATGATAGTGTCAGATCAGTTCGAATTTAAAAGCAGCTATCACCATTTCACTCAGTATAGTGAAATACCTGCTGTCTAATAGCTTGTCCATATGATCACAGATCAGTTAGCTGAAATCGGGAGTCTTAAGAAAAGTCTTATAGCTCTCGAATGTAGCGAAGCATCTTGTGTGTTCGATTGGTGACCAATCAAATGTCGATATACTATGATAGCTGTTGCTGTTCACTCTTGAATTGTGAAAACCACAACTGTCTAACTCTTTTGGTTCTTGAGCTATTGAAAAAAAATACTCACCGCCATTATATTTTTCATGAGACAATAATATCTAAGCCTTGAATAAACTACATCTAACCATTCAACTAGAGCTCATTTGATGCACTTCTCCTATCCTATTAAGGTTTGCTTGTTAATCTTTACAAATTAATATACATATTAATTTGATAAAGAACCAAAATCATTTACTGTAATACCTTAAAAAACGACATTTATTCATATAGTTCCATCACCTGAACCACCGTCAACGCGAAGTCGTTCAAAAACACCAGTAATATCAAGTAGTAATATAAAATCAACATCATCTTCAGAATCAATTGAACGAGTATTACCAATAAAAAAAAACAAAAAAAATTCATCCGAAACTAATCCTATTGAAAATCCATCTATATCGATGAATAATAAACGTAAAAATTCGACATCAACAATAAAAAAAAGTAAACGACGATTACATAGTGTAGAACAAGATGAAGGATTAAATACAGCTGATGAAGAAGAAACTATTCAAACAATATCTCCTCCGATTGAAATAATACCAATTGATGTAAGCCAAGAAGAACGAGAGAAGGTAAGATCGAATTATTTTATATGAATTTTTTTTTTTTTTTTAATAAAAATTTTTTCTTGTTTAGATTGAAGGATTAACTGTCGCTGAGCTCAAAACTCGATTAACTACACATGGTGAAAGTATTCCTAAAGGTGTCAGAAAAGCCGATCTTGTTGCTTTACTTATTAAAATTGAAACTAATTTACTTAAAGGTATATCTAATTTATTAGAGAGAATCAAATATTCTATTGTTCTTTTGTATTTTCTAGAACGAAAAGAAACCGAAACAGCAGTAACAGTTGTTGTTCCTGCTAATTCAACATCTCGAAAAACACGCCGAAAGAAATAACAAAAAAAAAAACCTACAAGCTTTATTGATTTATTTTTTTTCTTTTATCAGATACTTGCATTTCGTTGTTGTTGATCCCTCAATTGTTTGTAAAGAAAAAAAAAATAATTCCAATTATTACTCGAAAACATTTCTATGTATATTATTTTTTTGTAAAGACAAATGTTTATGTGTATTCTATATATTGAGCTTATGACATTTTCTTCTCTCTCTCTCTCTCTCACGAGTGGGTACTTTATCTATACGTAGATTTAGAATGTTCATATTATATTGATTGAAAAAAAAAGAAAATGAATAATATTCTTAGTTAGATTTCATTTATTATTATTTTTTTCTCGTTCTTATTGTCTGTGCTCTTGTATATCGTCGTAGTCTTGTGAAAATGATGTATCGTAATACATGGAATTTATTATTTAGCTTAGTCCTTATAAGGACTTTATAATGATGAACTTTTGTTTTTTTTTCTGTTTATACAATATAAAAAATTTTGTTTGTTATTTGATTATATAGTGATGTAAAATATGATTTCATAATCGAAAGAGAATAGTTGAATAATTTGAGATAATTTTTATTGCTATTAACAGTCAAACTTAATCCAGCGGAGGTGATTTGATTCTACACAACTGTGGAAAATGGAATCCAGAGAGCACCAGAGGGCGATTTTCTTCGTTCTGGTAAGACACAGAACCCTCGTGAGTCCAGGCTGTAAGGCAAATTTTTTTATGGCAATGTAAACAAGGATAAGATTTGTCGATGTATAAGATACGATATCAAATGTCATAGATATGTTATTGATACAAAAATCACTTACAATGTAACTATGTTAATAAATCTTATCAGATATTTTTCAGCAGAAATAAAATAAACAATAAAAAATGAGCGAAATAACCTTTTTGCCAAAGCACTACCCGTTAATATGACATGCTCTCTTCTTTTTTTACACGCTACGAAGAAAATGAAATAAAAAACATGGAAAATTGAACATGATTCAGAAAAAGGCGGACTAACTCTTGTAAGTGGATTGATCTGTATTTGATTCGATTCGGTTCATACCGAAAGAAAAAGGATAATTTCTTCATTGTCATAGTAAAATGTGTTATACAAGCCGCAATCAAATTTCAATATGGTTCTTGTGTGTCTATACGCTAAATGAGTATCTTACAAAGATATGCTTTTTCTTGTCAATCGGTGAAAGTAGTAGTTTTTGAATTGGATGTGAGTGTGGGTGAAAAGAGTATCCATAATCGCATCCATATCCTCTATTGATTAAAAAGATTTTAAGATTAACATTCATATTCAGAAGTTGAAGGAATAACTTTGATTGTAGATCCATAGGCAGAGATTTCCATCAATATTCATAGATAAGTCAGACGATTTGTATATATTTGTTAGCGAATCAAGAGACATTGACATGGTATCAAAGAAGAAATGTTCGTCATTGTTTTCTAATTAATTTTCAATAATACGATCAGGAATAAGATATGACTAAAGTGTTCGATAGAAGTTTATGATTTTGTTTTTTTCAGCTTCTCTCTAATTGAAGATTTGCTCAAGTTTAGGAAAAAACTATGCTGATTAGGCCAAAGGATGTGTAAAGATTAATCTCGAATAAGAAATGAAAATGAATGAAGAGAAGTGAACTGTGTACAAAAAATTCTCGAAGTTGGGCATAATTTAAAGCTAAAATAGTAA
>CAJNSZ010000046.1:454875-488087 GCA_905329745.1 Rotaria sp. Silwood2
CCTGTTGAACCATCAGAAAGCACGAAGCAAGGCGCCCGCCCCCGCTAGGGCGAGGAGGGGAGGGGGGGGGGGGGGGGGGGGGGGGAGAGTAGGATTGTGTTAAAATCTGATTGGTCAACAATTAACCAATCAGCTAAGTTCTTTGAGGAGATTTTTAAGGGTTTTTCAGCACAATAATGAATCGAAAGGGTATTTTGCTTGGCACAGTTTTGTAGCCCGAAAAATTCTGCATCACATAGATTAGAAATCAACCTAAGATATCAACTGGTGTATTTGTATTACACAAAATACTGAAGTACTCGAGAAAAGTATTCATCAGTTCTGTTAAGAACTAGATAGAAATTGCTTATCGTTGCACTGGAGCCTTAACCAACAGTAAAGTGTAGGAAAAATATTATATGTATACATAATAGATACAGCTCTATCAAAGGTACTACTCAGATTCTTTTTATTCAAAACATTTTTTCATAATGATTTTTTTTCAAACCGTACAATGGCTATATGCAAATCACTCATATGGGCACGTTTCTCTCTGTTCTAGTTGGTCTGATGTAGGATAGTCATGCTGTGCATGTATACGTGTGTGTACATTTTTAGTTAGATATAAAATAAAAAGAAGGGTAAAACATTGAAACCCTAATATATAGAAAAAAAAAGAAAACGATAACTAAAAATTTTTAAAACTTTCTAAATTAAAAATAAATATAATCTTTTAGGACGAACAAGAATTATTTAATTGTCACAAACGATGAAAATAATTAAAACACAATCATTAATATTTGTTTGTCATGTATTAGTATTTTAATGATAATCGAATTCTATCACAGAATAAATTTTATAATGAAAATACTATTTTAATTGATGCATCACAAAATCAAGGCACAGTATATATTAAAAATTAAAATTAGAAATCAATAATTAATCTGAATACAACATTAATGATGTTCCTATGCAAATACGAACAAAATATACATCGAGAAATTCTTGTAAAAGTTAGTAAACTGTTCTACAACAGAGATCGACAGCTCAAGTGATTTTTGTCATTTTCTCTTTATTTATATAAAGAACGTTAACAGCAAGTTTTCTATGGTGCGAATGTTTTATACAGTGTGAGGGTAGTCTTTCGAAGAGCGGCTTTGTGATTATTAAAATATGTACATAGTATCTTTACTCCCCAAAAATAAGCGTTCTCTCTGAATAAAAAAACTGTATGACACAAAATATTGTTCCTGGTTTTTATGTACAAAAATCAAATAAAATCATGCAACTACTGTAACCTTATCAAAAAAGTAACAGTAGTAAAATCAACTGTGCTGTTTTACATCCAGTTTCATAAGATACTAAAAAATGCGGTTCAATTTTTATGAACAAACATTTGAACTTAAACTCGTTTGCAAGGAAAAAACATAGTTTTTGGGCTTCAAAGATATTAAAATGCAAATATTAGTTTTTGAAAAATTCAAACGATGCGATCTTATTAAATCATCACTTTGAGAAAACACTCATTCAATTGGTGTTGATGCAACAGGAATTTCCATAATTTTTCTAGTAAGTCTATTACGAGACTGATATGAATTTCGTTTTTCAAACAATAAAATTACTGGTTAAATTTTCTTCTGCAGGAAACCATCAATTTTGGCTAAAATTGATTTTATTGTTGAATGAATGACTTGGACTCGTTCAGGCCTGTATTGAACTACTGTTGCATGGCTTAGGTCTTCACATACATGCGTCTTTCTCTTGTGTTTTGACCTACATTGCATCATTGTTTGATAGGATATGGATATTGTTGAAAAGAAGATCCACAAACTAAGATACCCTTTAATAATTATTATTATCATAATCCCGGTTGATTCAGTAAACAGACGTATGAAAAGATCAATCAATATTCGTTAATCGATGAACATTTGCAAGTGTTTAGTCACACCGAGTATTAAAAATCGTCTGGCATTTCA
Source organism: Rotaria sp. Silwood2 (assembly GCA_905329745.1). NCBI lineage: Eukaryota > Metazoa > Rotifera > Eurotatoria > Philodinida > Philodinidae > Rotaria > Rotaria sp. Silwood2. Next base: position 456,831 of record CAJNSZ010000046.1, read on the forward strand.
TATTAACACTTCTAACGAATCACTACAAACAAAGAAAATCAGCATTTATTTTAACTAACATCGATCTTTTCATTAATATTAATTTATCGTTAACTGATTCAGAAATTTCTAATAAAACAGATGACATTCATATATTTATCTTCAAATAGAGAGTGAATAACAAGAAGTAATCTGTCAACTATAAAGCTGCACGTCAAGAATAAGAGAAATGTGCCGTAAAATTTTCACATCAATCCTTCTTTAGAACCTAGGGTAGCTTTAAGATGAAAAAAATGTAGGTTACAGTTAGAGCAAGAAAATTTTTCGTAGACATGGTACCGTGTATGAAAAAAAGTTTACCTTGTATCCATTAAGTAATCCATAAATTATTTATTGAAAAGATGATTCTTACAATAAAGGAAACGAATCCATCAAAAACTTTTCCATTTCAACAAAATTCGCAATCGCTTGTATTTTCTTATAATATTAGAGTTAATATAGATGAGAAAATCCACTATGTAGACCCGATATCAAAAATTTCTTCATCATATTTCTCGAAAAATCTTCTCGTTTACAAAAAAAAATGGTTTCGTATTCTTTTTTGGCCTTAAAAACTAAATATGACTGTTTTTAAAAGGAAAATTATACTTGTAAAGTTGAATAGCATTCAAATTTTTTTATGTTATAAATCTTTTTCTTTATCATAGAATTAACTTGATCTTGAACATTTATTCGAGCATCACTCATCAATAATTCTATAAGTAAATCAATTATTGTTAATTTAGATTGGATACCAAATTCTGATGGAAAGGTGCCTATTGAACAATATAGAATTCAAATGAAAGATCGTACATTGTTAGGTCTCAACAATGAATTTTTTCTATTGATTGATGAAGTTGGATGGCAAAATGAAGAAGATTTTTTTGTACAAAAAGATCTTTAGAAAACTTGGACTTTACTATATGGTCTTCGGTCGTTTACAACCCGTCGTTTTCAATTATCAGCTGGGAATCAATTAGGACGACATATGAAAAATTACTAAAGACATACAAAAAAGTAATGACACTAGCACTAGAATATATTACAGAAGGTTCGATAAAATTTATCTACTAAGAATCCGAACAGTAATCTATAATTCTACAATATTGCACCATTCTTCAATTGGTATGATAATATTTTCGATGTCAGAACAGTAGTTTTTAAAAAGAAATCAAATTTCATTATCAGCTAACTATTTTCAATGAACAAAATTCATTTAGAATGAAAAAAAAACATTATTTAATAAACATCCATCAACGCCTATGTCAAAGAATTTATAGAAAATATTCAATACCTTGACTAGAATTCATATATTTGAGTTTTCTTTTTCTAAAACAATGTACAACAGAAAGAACATATGTTTCATTCTAACAAAATTTTTGATCAAAGCTCAACAACCGATTGAACAGACGAGTGTGAGCGTTAGCATGAGGACAGAAAAGATCCCCATCCACACCCCAAAATGCACCGCCTCACGCTCTACTAATCTATATAGTTGTAAGAAAAACCTATCGGTCTTATGGGTCATTCTCATCGAAATATTGTAAGAAAGTGACAGTTTCGGTAGTACTCTAAAAGTCAATATCGACTATTTTCCTATTGAATTTGGATATAATTCCAGCTTCAGAGTAAAATGAATATTATATTGGTGGTCAGCACAAAAAATAACACTTTATATCATATAAATTTCAGTAGAAATAATTTTTACGCAAAAAAAAACAGGCTGGGAGAACAACGAATGAAACTTGAGAAAAGACTTGCTCATCTGAACGACATCAATAAAGACTTTTAGGACCAACTTGATATTCCAATACAATAGCATCGTACAAAAGTATCGAAATTCGTCTAAGTGATATGAGCCTATTTGAAACAGACGCTCATCACATTGAACCTGAGTAACAATATAATCGGTGATACAGGAGTCAAACATCTTTCTATTACTCTCCTCTTCCATTCACTGCATGTTTGTAATAGACACTCGTCAAACTACATCTCAGGTCACATGAGATCGATGACGAAGAATTTGAAGATTTTCACCATGAAAACATAAAAACCAGCATTTTAATTCCATGTAATAATGCGCATATGTGAGAAGAAGTTTATATCGTTAACAATATCATAATTCAGAGAGTTTTTTGAAACCTAATCCGGCCATATCAAGGACTAGGCCAATAGGAATAAATTTTATTGTGCGATAAATTTTTCACCAACGGTAGTATATACCGGAGGTTTTGAAAACCATGGGCAGTTTTTACTGTAATATTTACATTTGATAACTTTTAATAAATTTTCAATTAAGTTTTTACTATTTCATGAAAAATTTTCACGAAAGTTAATCTGCCAGAAGTTCAAATCCGTGGTCTCTATGTTTATCTGTCCAAGCGAATCAGAATGTATGTCAAAAGTTGAAAGCCAAAGGTTACAGATAGTTGATATATCATCATTAAGATAAATTAATTCCAGGAGTAGGAACGTGTAATGATGGAAGTAATCATTTGCTTGTCATTTTCTGAAAATCTAGTAGTTTCTTTTAATTTTTTTATAAAAATTTTTGAAGAAATTTCATGTTTTCCTTCGAGTTCCGATTGAAACCAATGTTAATTAACTTATACAATTTCCATTGATTCTATTTAATCTTTAAGCATAAAACCATTATTATGTTCGTTTAGCTAGTTAACAAAAGAATTAAGAGGTGAATATTTCGGATGTCATTCTTTGTCTCTATTACACACTAAATGGTTCATTCTAGCTTATTATTTACTTCTTGGGAACAACAAAAGAAAAATCTGTTCATTCTATATTTTTTCAAAAAAAAACACACAATCGACAAATATATACCATAGCTTTATTGTAACTGTTTTGACACTCTCTTACATGAAATATGAAATTGAATAAGCTACTAACTCATCATTAGATGATTCAACAATGAACGTGAATGTTCATGTGCTAATAAAATAACGTTCTTCAATTTGTTGTTCTTTCTCATCCACAATGTAGTATATGAACGCATCACTGATTCATTATTTCACACACGTTTTCCATAATAAACTATAGAATAGTCAAAGTGGTGAATTTAGCTTGGTTGAGGATGCTATTCTTATCAATTGAATCATTTAAACAATGATAATTACGTTCATCAAATAGCAATACGGAATGTAATCATTACGAATGTTGAATATAAGAAACAATAGCATATATTATTGAACTCAGAAAATAACAGACTTTCTTATTAAAATTTATCAAGTTTTGACCACTCCTTGATACTTTCACATTGATCAATGAAATAAATTACTGTTGTTGCTTACATTAAATCTATTCTCTGTTGAATTATGTCAAACTTATAATCTAAATATTATTTTAAAACTCACTTGTTAGCAAAATGAGAAATATGAAAAATTTATTTGTTCAACTCATCTTAGTAATTTTAAAATTACAGGTTTATAATCATTGAACAAATGCAATTCGGTGTGTGAGGTCTGAATGTGATTATTACAATGAAGGACATGCACTCGTAAATTCATAGCCACTTTCATTTTATAATTCTTGCCACGGTAGTGCAACTGTCAACAGATTTTGAAAGAGACATCGAGAATGACTTTTGAAGAAATAATTATGGCAAAGCTGAAGTCCACTATGCATTATTTTGTCAGTATTTGTCCGATCAGATGTATATTAAGATAATGAAACATTTAGGAATTATGATGACACATCGGCATGTCACATCCAAAGAAGATGACTGTAATGTTGATCGTATGGTAGTGTTTGAAAAGTTTGAGAGAAATAAAGAAACAATCTAATTACAAGGACCCTATTGGTAAATAGGCTGCTTAATTTAAATTATTATTGTAGTATGAAAAGCAAAAGCACAAAAACTGCCCGATTTATCAGGCTCAAAACAGATAAAAGCGTGAACATTATGTACCAGATAACGAACGAAATATTGTTTTTCTAACGACATGCAACACGTGTTCATTTCATTTTGATGCTTCATATATGATTGAATAGTTAATGTTTTTCATACTGTATATTAAACATCGGACTTGTCCAGATCTCATAGTCTTTCTTGTTGTCTTGGTTCCCAAAAATTTTGAGTGCACGATATAAGAATCTATAATTACCGGCTGGTACTTGAATACCCGTACTGAGAGTTCCATTCCAACTCACATTGTAGTACAGTGGACTTGTATCAGTTTTAATAAAATAGTTTCGAGAAACCCAGTATGATGGATAATCAGGAATGCTACCGAGAATGTTCATTTCAGCGACGTTGATCTGCTTGCCACTGCCGAGAATATCAACTCGTACGAGAGGCGAACTCATGACAAGTCGCCAATTTATGGTAGGCATGCCATTGCTAACAATGAAAGTCTGATTGGTACCAATAGGTTTTGGATTTTGACTGGTATCGGACGAATTCGAGATGTACGGAAATTGATTTTCAAAATCAGTGACTACAACACATTTCATATTGTAACCAAGGCCGACATAAGGTAAATGAAAATTTTCTTTGTTGCTACCCTGAATATAGATATAACCAGAGTAGACTGGTATGCGTTTTGCTTCGAGACACGTAGGACGAGTGACGGTCACTCTAATGACAGCTGTACTCTTACCAGGAATAGTCAACACGTATGGTGAGATAATAACTGTGGCATATTGTGTGGTGAGTTCAGGAGGAAATCTTTGAGGTAAAGTAGTGTTGACATCCAAAGTGTAGGCAGTAGCAGCTCCTTTCTACTTATTGAGAACAAATTAGATGAAAGATAAATAATGTGACGCACAATGACTTACGTGAATGAGGGTATAGGATACGGCCGCTGAGCCAGTGTTGGAAATGGTGAAGCTAACTGTCTTTTTGAAATAACTAGTATCATTCAAGTTCAGAGTACTTGGACTAATAATAGTAGTGTAATGTATTGTGGCAAACGCATTAACCAAACCGCCTCCTTGTTGAACAACAGGAGCTAAGTAAGGATAAGTTTTCTTTCCATCGTTGAAGAACAGAGGAGTGGCCGTGGTGGCAAGAATATGTCTGAGAGTAAGGGAATCGATCTTTGTTTGCGGGCCTTTTGCATTCTTGTATAAAGCGATGACACCGGCAATGTAAGGTGTGGCCATAGATGTGCCAGACAGTACAGCATAGCCGCCCAAATGAAGAGGATAAGTTGACAATATATTTCCACCAGGAGCAGATACTTCTGGTTTAGCGTACAGATCATTGGTTGGAGACCATGACGAGAAAATACTCATTGAGCCGCCAGTGATGTTGTTGGATGGATTGATAAGAGTTGCTGTCGAATTAGCCGGGAAGTAAAAGTTGACGGTTAGACCTTCTTGAAGACGAGCGATCCAGTAACCACCTTGTTCAGCTGAAACCATGCCAGCAAACACTTCGCTTGGACTCTGGGGATTGATCATAGGATTTTCATTATTGTAGATAATGATATATTGAGCACCAAATTTCTGAACATTAGCTATTTTACTAAGAAAGGTACAAGTACCCCGATGAATAAGAACAATCTTCTCTGATAATGTTGGCGTATCAGATGGTAATTCAGTGCAAGCATCAGCCGGATTCGTTATATTATAATCAAGAGCGTACAATGAATATCCGGAAATTTTTTCAGGAAAAGGATTATTTGCAGGAAGGTATTGAAAAGTTGTGTTAACTGAATTGTTGATAGTAAAGCGGCCTTCGTACAGCATTTGAGGAGTCGTTATACTATCAACTGACCCAATAGCAGTGACATTGATGCCGTTTGCTGCCGTCGAAGCGAAGAATAATCCTAATTGAAGTCAATATGATATTGTCTCTATTGGAGATTTTACAGTTTTTACCTTCTTTACCATCGTTACCAGCAGCAAAAGTACAAGATACACCGGCATCAACAATTCTGTTTATAACTACTGCTAACGGATCCTCAGTCCACCCAGAAGGGCTACCAAGAGAAGCAGTAATAATTTGAGCTAGAGCAAAAAGATGATAAGGTGTTAAAAATGGAAAAGAAAAATACTCAAATCCGTACCACCAGCTTGATAAGCAGCATTAAAGGCAGCAATAATAACATCGTTACCAGATCCACCATTACATCCAAAAACTCGATATACACCAAGAGTAGCATTGGGAGCAACGCCTGTAAACGTAGGAGCGATGGCACCGATGATACCACTTACGTGAGTGCCATGTCCTCCGCAATCAAGCGGATCTGGATCAGGCACAAACGAGTTACTTCCGTTGTAGCTGTCACCGACAAAGTCGTAACCGAACTGAATCTTGTATCCCAAACCGAAACCTCCACCTAATGCAGGATGTCTAAAAATGTTAAATAAGCCGACATAGATATATATAGGCAGGTAATATTCGTGCCTGTAGTCAACACCGGTATCCACTATGGCAATAAAGACACCTTCTCCTTTAAATCCTTGAGCATGCAACTTATCTACACCACCCATCACATGAGGAGCAAAGACATTTTTGTAAGCTGCATTCTTGGTCTCAGTAACAAACTCGGAGAGATCGACAATGTTTTCGCCACTAGTAACAGGTCGAGGATAGACGGTGACAGGCCAAATAGCAGCAACCGAACTGAGTGTCGAAATAGCAGATATATCTGCAGGATCATTTAGGTGGAAAGAAGTACCAATGAAGAGGGAAGACGATAAATTCAAACGAGGAGTTACAACAGCCTTTTTAGTTTTTACCTCTCGATAGAAAAATTCGTGCTATAAATGAAGACAATAAGATTTTAATTCGTAATTTCGTATTCATACGTGATTTTTCTCTCGTCGATTAGTCAAGCTGGATGAAAATTCCACGATGTAGGCACCGGGAAGATAGAAATGTTTTTCATTGCTATGTCTCTCGATGGCATTACTGACAGAAAGCAAAGTAACAATCGTCACCAGAAAAAGAAGGAATAATCGAGATGATGAGGTCATTATCGATGCGATTCTGCAGATAACCAAATGAAAAGTTATTGCACCAACTACAAGAGAGAATAATGTCAAGTGTTGTCTTGAAAAAAACATGTCGTGTTCTACTACTTTCAATTTCTTATGTACAACTGTAAGCAAGTTTGCTCGGGTGACTCTCTATCTTATGTTAAAAGCAACAAATATACATAAATGAGGCAACAAGAGAACACATCTGAAAATGCTTGCAGGAAGAGAAGAGAAAAAGTATGTCCATCATCGATATATAATGTGTAGAACAGTACATTTTGTTTTCAATTATGTGTATATAAATCATTCATGATAGTTAGGCAAAAAATTACTTTCACTATTTATAGAAACAATTAATTTTCGTCCTGTAAACAAGTATAGTCACAATTTGTATTCATGTTCATATCAAACTTAATTTATTTTTCACGTAAGAGTATTTCTATTTATAAAACTGTCTTCAAACATCACTCATTTCTTTGCATTATCAAGTTCAACTAGATTCAAGTGCAAATCAATTCTCTCGATGAAGATTTTCTTGAGAAGATTGATACTAGAATTGCTTTCTGTAAACAGAGTGGCCCAAAACAAAATTAAGAAAACAAAAATCGCTTTTGAATTCGAAAACAAAGTCACTCCAAAACGTCTTCCTCGATCCTGTTTCCTTTTTAATATCTAAAAGTTGCTTCCTTTAGATTAATCAGATAACATGTCAATCATAATAGAAAAACGGCATATTTTGCAATCTGTTGATATCTCAATGACTTGTCGTTGGTGGAGCTCTTCTTTTGAAAAGATGCATTGCTCAATGTTCCACAACGAAACGTATACTTTGTCGGATGAAAATAATCGTCGTTCTCTGTAAAGTACAAAATTGTTGAATGAAGTCATCTTGTAAAAACTTCGACTTTTTCTCACTTTTTCTTCATGTGAATTTTTCATTCTAACGATACATCAACACATTAATTCTCAATATTTTAGGCTTTTTAGAGATAGTTCTCGCTAGTACTGTTGAATAAACTCACTCAAATAATGATTCTGTCGACTGATAGAAGGATCATATGAACTAAAATGACTTTGTATGTTTGCATGCATCTGTCTAGCCATGTGTCTACCTGTATTAGTGCAATTAATACAGTTTGATCAAAGGTAATCGGGATGGAAGAATTCCAAAATGTAATTAGTGTTTCGAAAGTTTGAGTTTTTCATTGAGAAAAGACGTTCGTAGAACTCGACGCTAGTACAATTCGTCGCACGACACTTCGTCGCAATCACTTCGTCGCGATCATTTCGTCGCAATCACGTCGTCGCAGAGCAATTTCTTTCGTTCTGTTCGTCGCAGAATAATTTCTTTCGTTCTCCTCGTCACTATCTACTCTTAACATATCACTCAATTCATTCTTCTTTTTTCATAACTAATTCAAATAAAATAATCTAATGAAAAATTAAAAATTAATGGGACTACGATTTCTTAAAACGTACTGTTGTGTTAGCCGATGTTTGTTGAAGAGAAACATATTATCCTCAACCAAGAGGCAAGCTTGTTGCCCTTTTTTTGTACTGTTTCGCAAATACATTCTTCAAATTGCAAATATTTAAATATACGATATGCAAAACTATTGATAAACACAAGTAAAAATAGTAACAAATATTAGTAGAATAACAAGCATTTTTAAGAAAATAAACCATTGAATAGTCATCTTCGTGATCGTCCATTTAATGAAAAACATAGTCAATTGAACTTTCTTCACAGTTTAAGCAGTTTGCAGCAATACACTATCTATCAAAATACCACCTCTGGGATTTTTATGTATGCATGCATGTGCCGCAACATCTTCAGATACTTAACGCTTAGTATCATTTTAAAACAATCCGTTCGTAGTTAATTTTGAATTTTTTCACAATTTGCTAATACTCCTATCTCTGGCTGCGCCAATAATGAATTATTTACCAAAATATAAAATGTCATTGCAGATCAACTTTTTTCTATACTTGGTTAGAAGTATAATATTTAAAGAATTTCTGATCGTGTAATCATATTCAAAATAATTTTGAAAATATGTCAAGAGATTTCAAAGGATTTCGATACATTTTAGATCCCACAACCTGCTTTTCCCTCTGTTTCTTTTTTCTTTTTTTATACTCAAATTTTTCATGCTTTTCTCATTTATAATGCACAAAATAAAGAAAAATGAATTAAGTGATATGTCAAGAATAGATAGTGACGAGGAGAACGAAAAAAATTATTCTGTGACGAACAGAACGAAAGAAATTGCTCTGCGACGAAATGATCGCGACGAAGTGATTGCGACGAAGTGTCGTGCGACGAATTGATCGGTTACCTAGAACTCACATACATTTCCGAAGAAAATAGTGACTGTAAGCTTAAATCGAGATTTTGCAGTTCTCCCCGACCTTCCTTAGGCCCCTATTACATATTCTAATAAACGAAGCTTCCGCAGACCTTGACAACTGGTGGAGCTATCAGTGCTTAGATCATTCTGAAACTATGTAGATTGTAACAGTTTAGCGTAAATATTATGGATTTTCATTTTTCATACACTGAAAGGATCTTATTGTAGTTGTCAATCTGTAGGTCGGTAGTATTATTTATCTAGCAGAGTCAGAATAGGATGGAGGTAGAAAATTATAAGCTAATTGAATTATAATCTTATGCCAAAGTCAACAATATACGCCGACAATCGTCAAGAGAACAAATTATGTTCTTGTAAGCTTACTAAACGATTCAACCTATGCGTATAGCAGGTTGATATCGTGACTGAACCGACAAAAAGAAGAATAAAACGATACTTTCTGCTTCTTATGGCATGCATCGTATATATTTTATTAGGAGAAAAAAAAAAGTTACGTATTGAAGATATAGCTGACAACAGAAATAACATTTTTCAATACAACGATATTAAATGAATCTAATGAATTGGTAGAATAGCAATTCGAAATGTAAACATTTTCTAAATGATAAAATCTCAGAGCACACGTCTCAAGTATGAAAATTGTTATGATTTTGATTTATTCATTCATTTGGCTTTTTTTAAAATAAATTATTTTAACCTCTCTAACAATATGCCATAAATATATAACAGTGAGAGTTTGTGAGTTGTACAGTTTAGCTTCTGAAAGGGTCGCACTGACAAGATTCTTATGTAAGTCCTTTAATATGTGTTTTGTCAAAGATACTTCCTCCGTTTTCATCAGTAAAAAATCTTCTTACTCGCTTTCAAAAAATCGACGTAGAAGTCATTATATAAATAATATTATAAGATAGCATGGCATCAAATATGGATTCATTTGAAATGTCGACTCGTGTAGTCAAAACTCATACAAATACATTTAATGAAGGATTATTTTCTGTCTGTACATAAACCAGTTTGGTTGTAGTTCACATTCGATGAAATATTCTGTAAATATATCTTTCACTTTCATTTTTTACAAGATACAGCTTTGGTGATAGCTCGATTTTCACGAGTAACCGTCATGTTAATCTTTTTCTTTTCTTGCTTTCTTTGTGCGTGGAAACACAAAGGATGAAAAAATATGAGATTGAAGAACAAAAGAACTGAGAGAGAAGAAAAAAAGACGCAGTTAAAAGATTCCCATTACAATTCTGAAAATCTACCTCCGCTGCATAGGTACGATAATGAATCAACTTCAAGACAACAATAACGATAATACTGAAAAAATGCAGACCTAATTAGAATTAATGAATTAATCGATCGTCTTAATTCATACACAAGTCTATCTGAGAAAAATTTTGATACATCGGAAATTAACAATATACCATTTGCCTTGAAAGATCATCTGACTGATCCATCTCTTAACAACAGATTAACATCAAACAACAAAATATGAAAGCATTAATTCCCCAGTATATTTCTTCTCTTTTGTAAAATTTCACTCAAGTTCTCGTCTTCGCTATTTATGACTGTTATGACTTATCTTTGGAATATGATTTGTTGGAGACTTGGTGAATTATTTGAAAATGAAATTCTATCAGCAAAAGACTATTATACTGTAGCAATGGATGGTTTGAGCACGGATGAGTTGTCTGCATATCTCACTGGAACTGATGCGAAGGCTATTTTCAAATTCTATACTAATATATTTTTGGAATTAGCTTACTCGTCGTTCAGGTAGGCAATCAACGAATGGAATGCCTAAATTTGTCCGATTACATAGCTCACAAGTGTTTGCACAAATGACGATATGATGCTGTGTTTTATAAAATGATTACATTTATTGATCGTTTTTTCACTGACACAAAGCAAGACACGGATAGAAATGAATATATCCAGATAATATTTTCCTTTATCGCTACTATTTCGGATAACAAAAGTTTGTTACCTATGATAATCCATTTTGATTTTCCAGCAAAACTGGTCGAATGGCTAAACATGATTAGTAAACATAATATTTCATCTGATTCACTTCGCTTACTTACTATAACAATGATCAATGTGAGTCAATCACAAGAAGATGTGATTGCGTTGAACAACACCTGTCTAACTGCTGCTCTAGAAATGTTCAACGGTTGGTCAAATCAAGACTCTAACGATTTTTGTGCTATCTATTTTAATTACTTACTCGCAAATATTCGCGAAGCAAATGCTTTAACTAATTTACGTTCAAGTACGAATCATCTCTACGAACACTTGGTACCGCTCGTCAAACTGCTCGTTAATGATAACGTTGCGACCTATCTATTAAATTGCTAACCACTAATGATCTATTCGTAAAACATTTCATTCGACTAGCACTATACAATATTTTATGTAGCCTTGCATTTACGATTCATAAAAACTGTTTTGGAAGCTTCGAATTCGTCGACTTCAAACAGCGAAATATGTATTCCTTTGTCTTTGAGAAATAACTTGATTAGTATTAAAGCTGCTGCTGATGGAATATTGGTCTATATCAACCGATTCAAAATATCTATCTAAAATGATAACAAAGTTTTGAATACATCTATCAAGAAAATTCGAATGATTTCTTATTCACATAAAGATATCAGTTTCTGCAGATCGGTTGTCGCTGTTCTTAAAGAACACTCTATTTCAGTCTGGATCGATGAGGATGGACACTGTTTGTCGAACGACTGTTGGAAAGAAATAGCAATAGCCATAAAGAATGCAAGCAAGATATTGATTGTTGTCACAGAAAACTACTGTACTAAAAGTGTTTCATGTCGTGTTGAGGCCTCTTACATCATAAAACTCAGAATTCCAATTATTACTTTATATATCGATGACCAATATGAGGCGGAACCTTAGCTTGATATTCATTTCACAGGATTACATATTAAATTCGGCAGTAAACCATATGTTGAAAGAACTGATCGCCTCGCGAAATTCATAGTCGAAAGTAACAACGCGTTACAGACTATAGAACTATTACAGCCACAAATGAATCGTTCCTCACATGAAGTCTTTATATCCCGCATAACAAAGGATCTAATGTTATCAATGAAGATCATCATTGTCTGTTGGTCAAATTGTATGTGAGTGTTTACTCTCGAAAAATAAAATCCACTGGATTTTATTTGATGACTAGTCCAACATACTAGTAAAGTTTTATATTGCTTACAACAAACGAAAAACCAAGTTTAATCCCATCGAGAATGTTTTTTTACGACGGCAACGTAACAGAGTTTTAGTGATCGCTCATCAAACGATTTTTATTTGTATGAAAAAAGCACAAAAATCTGTTANCCCCCTCAAAAATCTATTTCAGCCCAGGAACGTCCGAATTAGATGAAACTTTCAGGATATGTTGGGGTTGGAAACAGAAGACTACCATAAAATTTCCAGTCCAAAATCTTCAGGTTTCATGGAGATATGAGCCCAACAAGGATAAAAAATGACTTATTTGGCATCCCAAATTGTTCGGTCCTGATTCGGTTAACGTATTAATATTTCTTTTTTGTGGGAAAGAGCATCTCAAGGCGCAGGGCATGACGAAGCCGCTTTTTTTGAACAGTCCTTTTTTAAGCGCAAAAAATGGATCACAAGTTCAATGACTCAAAAAAGTATCAAAAAATGCTAGCAACATCATATAAAAGGCTGTATATTAACCAAACAAAGGCTTAATTCAAAAAAGGGCACGGTCATGCCCTGCGCCTTGAGATGTTCTTTCAAACAAAAAGACAATATTAATACATTGAATGAACCAGGAAGGAAAAATTTGGGATACGCTTTTGAGAAAGCGGGAACTGAGAAAAAACGAAAAACATTTTTCGATTTTTCGAAAAACAGCTGGTTTTTCAAATAGGGGTTGACGGAAATCTTGAAAATTTTTTGGGAAAAATGAAGTAACGAGAAAAATAAATTATCGTTTATAAAAGAGCAGATGACGGGCTATCTCGCCATGTATTTATCTCAATTTCTGAATTTTTGACGAAATTGACTTTTTTTGAGGAGGGGGGGGACTTAAATAATACGAAGTGAAAAAGACATTCATTTATTGCCCATTGAACGATGACTACAAATGTGAGCAACAACGTTCTCGACACAACAAACATTGTGTCTATCATAGAAAAATCTATCAACTAAACGTATGTACAATGACTTACTTATGTAGTTTTACAAACATGTCAAGCATTATCTTTTATTGCATACGCTATTGTTGGGTACTATTTTCTTTCTTCACCAAAAGATTTGGAAAAAAATCCACTTAGTGTTCATATAATTTTTATGATATTTGTGGTTGAATTCCTTCAATTATCTGTTTCCTTATCGCTGACTCTTGACTATTTGCATACGGGCATGGTTTATCCACCAATCAATATGACCTGTTTCATTTTGACATTCATCAACTCAATAACGTACTATTCAGGTTTGTTTCTTATGAGTTGGGCAGCGTTTGAATAACATTTACTTATTTTTCACTCGAATTTATACAATACAAAATGTGGCCAAATTTGTTTTCACTATCTGCCGATAATTATTATCTGTGCATATGTAGTATCTTACTATTTTGCGGTAGACTTTCTTTATCCTTCTGAGAACGCATGGGATTTTTCTTTATTCGTTTGTGGTTTTATTTGTTACATGAATTTACCGACACCAACCTTATTTGGTATTGAAGTGATGGTTCATCTAGTTACTTCAACGGTCCCAATCGTTCTCTTTAGTCTTACACTGTTGATAAGAGTCATCTTTGCTCGACACGACTACGCCAATCAATTGAATGACAGAAATATCGAACAATGATCATACCACTGCTGACAATTTCCATCATCTTTTTTATCGTTAGTACACCATTTTCACTTAATCCTATTGCAGAGGCTATGGGACTACCGACCTTATTTTCATATGATTTCTATACGAAGGTTTTTACTTACTGGACATATGGCATTCACATGATTGTGCCATTTTTTATTTCACTCTCATTACCAGACATGAATAAAAATTGAAATCACTGTTCACTACTCGTCGCTTACGAAGAGTAGAAACGCAGCCGTAGAAAATTTAACTGGCACTAATCGAGCTTGACATTAACATATGAAACAGACTGCTAATTCAATTCGTACTTGATAACTAGTTATATTCATTTGCATTAGAGGAACTATAGATTTCAAATTTAAACCCATGCTTTTGTCTTTAATTGTATGCACAAAACAAACAGACAGGGATTAATGTCTAGAAGTTACGTCCCATGCAAAAGTAATAATTCGATTAAAGAAGGTTTTGGCCAAGTCAATGCAATAATTTATACGTTAAATGTGTTTTTAATGCAGTTCAACAACTATATTACGAAAACATTCTTTAGTTGTAGAACGATCGTGAAAGTATATGCAAAATTGAACAATTTTTTCCAGCAATGTCAAAGATCCAAAAAACGTCCACTTTATGAGAAGTTCCATGAATATATGTGGGACTTTATATATCTCATGAAATGTCATATATATGTATCAGTAGCTAAAGGAAAAGCAAAACATGAGTAAGCTATCAGCGGATATTTCCTTTCTACAGCGGACTTTTTTGCTCTGTAAAGGACTTTTTCTTTCACGTGAACTGATTCATTCACGTACACATATCAGAGTCGCAGTAACATAAATCAAAAGGACAAATCTATTATATTTATGTATTTATGTGTAATTAATAAACAAGAGGACATCTCTTCCTTTCAGCAGACTTTTCTGTTCTGTAATTTTTTTCTTTTTACATAATTTTATTCTGACATATGAATAGAAAATACATTTCAATAAGTTTAAATCCAAAGGGGGAATACGTCATACATATGTGCGTGTGTGCGTATGCATGTGTATATATGAAAGACAAAATCAGAATTTAGTAAAGACTGGTATGTGTGTTCTTTATATGTAACTGAAATTATCTTTCAATATGTAGAGAAGAATTTTTTTCATTGGCATTGTTGCTTAAATTTTATTTATAATAAATGATAAATATAAATAAAGTCCTCATTGAAGAAAAAAGATAAATGACTTCTTTATTGTCAAAAGTAAAAAAAATATATATAATAAAGAATCCTTTAGTCTTATGATAGACAGAGAGAAAAGTACCTGTATTACAGCAGGAAATGTTAATCAGTTTTCTTTCTTACTACGAATATCACTTCGGCATGTAATATTATTCAAAAACATTAAGGCGATATATGAAAAGCTACGTGGAAACCGTATTATTTATATTTCATTTCCATTTAAGATATTATAATTTCTTTTGAACTACTCGATAATAATCAAAGGTCGTATTCTCATAGAAAAGGTTTTTTATTTATTATTTCATCTTTTTTTTATAAAAAGAAATTAATTCTTTATATTTTATATTTACATAATTCATAAAGTAAATATAAAATAGAATCCCTATTCTTTAGTAATAATCCGATTTGAGTGTGTTTTGTAGTTTATTTGAAAAACCATACATTTACAGATTGATTTTCTATTATCTAACAGTAATAAGCTTGTACGTGTATTATATTCATTGGAAAATTTGTTTTTTGGATTCATTTTTTTTTGTGCACAAGTATGCGAAGTTTGAATCAATGTTTTGACTTTATTAATTAAGAGATAACTTTTTCCTTTGTTTGGAATACAGATTTTAGTTTTCTTTTATCCCAATGAATTGGAGAGATAGATTGATAATATAGATTAGAATGATCATTAAGTAATCTTTTATTTTCTGGAGGCTATACTTTTTCAGTATTTTTAAACGTAGGGCATATGAAAAGATAATATTGATTCGACTAATCATGAGATAATTTTCTATTATTTATAAGCTCACATCACAATACATCTCAGCATTGAAGCGAAATTATTGTTTAAGCAAGGACGTCCTCTACGGCACTCACCAGGACGCTCCGACATATGCACAAGGTATAGATTTTATGTATCGTACTTTTTTGCACGCGGAGACATTGGGACACTATATTGATCATTTCGGTTTCATTCATGAAGAAAAACTTTTTGAATTATATAAATGTTCATCTTTTGGTTCTTAGGAACATGAGAATGTTGAGTCATTATTTAGATCTTACCAGTCAACAAATCGGTGAATGTTGCAAGATTTAATTTTTTCTTCAAGCTAGACTTGATAGAAAATATTTTTTATATAAACATATATCTATGTATATCTATTAATTTTTTCATTTTTTTTAAATAGTGTTTAAATTTCAAAAATGTCTTCAAATGTATTACATTTGTCTTTTGCAGATATTGAGAAAAAGACTATTGTATTTAATATCGTTTTTTCAATAAACAGTTTAATACATAAAATTAACTCTTGAAAACAAATTTTCCAATGAATATAATACACGTACAAGCTTATTACTGTTAGATAATAGAAAATCAATCTGTAAATGTATGGTTTTTCAAATAAACTACAAAACACACTCAAATCGGATTATTACTAAAGAATAGGGATTCTATTTTATATNCTGTCCAGGCATGCCATACGCAGCTAATATTTTAAATTCGTTAGTTTCTCGGTGAAAGTGATCTTTTGATAACAACCGGATCATCCAATTCGCTTATCAATACAAACCCTTCCATTGTGAGCCTCCAACAGAGAAAAATTAAGTCGAATGGAAAAATAGATTTAGCACTTAATCCTCCCATTACAATCGTGTTTGACAGTGTTTGAGCACTCTATAATTTCTGTCCAATTCTGGAGAATGTGCATCATGTAGGTCCGAATGAACTCTGAATACTCTGAAAAGATTGCGTACCACTAGTTTATTGTTACCGAGATATAGCATTTTTACGATATTTTTAATCATCAAGTCGTGGTCCCTCTCGGAAACCCAAGGGAAAAGGAGTTTTGACTTTTGGCTTGAAACTTTGAACTGAGACAGGTCACAACGCGAATAGTTTATTGTGAAAGTTTTAGATCTTTTTGGCTGCTCCTAGTCTGAAATAAGAACATAGAATCCGTCGATGTATATGAGCAATGTAAAAACATGCTGTTATTATAGCTCTATCTTAGGATAGGAACAGTCAAAAGATCTAAAACTTTTACAATAAACTATTATTATTGTGACATGTCTCAGTGCAAAGTTTCAAGTCAAAATTCAAAACTCTTTTTTCCTTGTGTTTCCGAGAGGGACCACGACTTGATGATTAAAAAAATATCGTAAAAATGCTATATCCCGGCAACAATAAGCTAGTAGCACGAAATCTTTTCAGAGTATTCAGAGCTCATTCGGACCTACAAGATGCGCATTGTCTTCAGTCAAAAACGATTTATCAATTGGATCCGTTCCTTCGTCAACCAATAGTTAGGATTTTTGATGTCATCCATCTCTAGTATGGATAGCGAAAATGATTGATTCTTTTAAGAAATGTTTCATCTATTATATAGGTGCGGGGAAATCTTCACTTGTCAACGGTATCCTTCGTCTGGTTAATCGATCATGCATTTATGGCAATATTCTGATTGATGATATTGATATTAGCCGTATTACACTTAATCATCTTCGATCTCATATAAGTGTTATTCCTCAACAACCAATATTATTTAGTGGAACTCTTCGATACAATCTCGATCCATTCGATCATTATACAGATGAACAATGTTGGACAGCACTTGAAGATGTCCAACTTAAAAAATTTGTCAAAAGTCATTCAGATGGACTTTTAATGTGTATTGCTGAATGGGGTAAAAATTTGAGTATGGGGCAATGTCAATTGGTTTGTATTGCACGAGCCATTCTCAAGAAAAGTAAAATCTTATTGATCGATGAAGCAACAGCTAATGTTGATCAAGAAACGGATAATCTTATACAAGAAGTACTTAAAAATAAATTTCAAAATCAAACTATCTTGACAATTGCTCATCGATTAAATACAGTAGCACAATATGATCGGATTCTTGTTTTGGACAAAGGAATCATTTTGAGTTTTGATACTCCTATGAATATTTTACAGCCTTATCGTCAACAATCATCGAAATTTTTATCATAAAATATTTTAACTCTTGTTCAGTGTTTAAATTAACACTTTTTTCTCTCTTAAATTTTGATGTGCTTGAACAAACCGACTTTTTTTATTATTGATAATGTTAAAATGACAAAAACAAAACACTCAACCAAATATTAATCTCAGAGAATAAAACAAGTTGAAATTGCTGTCTTCATTAAAATAAAAATTTGCTTCTATGATTGAGAGTGTCGACTGATTGATTACTATGACGCGGTGTGTGAATTAACCGTGCTTAACCGATCGGTTTTTACGTCTGTTACTACAGCAACAATGGTGAAAAACCAGGGTTAACGAACTGTTGAGAAAATGAACCGAAATTAACCGGTGGTTTTTCAATAGTTTATAGTACATGGATAAGCTTCTATTCTGAGGTGTGTTCTTTTTAACTCTACGTCTACGAAACAACAGCATCAATTTTCGCAACTCTCGAAGGACTCCAGTTCTTCATTGAAATCAATGATGATGTTTTATTGCGATTTTTGTGAATGCTTTCTGATAAACATGATCTATGAGCATGATGTTGTCGGTGTCTCCTAAACCCTTACACACGCACACCGAGATCCAGACTAGACTGGAACCCACACCCTGTTTTGGCGAAGGTCAACGTGCCAATAACTCTTAATAAAATATTCTTGTAGTTCGATCATATGAAAGAGCATAAAATGTTGGATTTAGCAAGAGTTGAATGAACTTCCCATCATGTTTTCTTGTAGAGTTACTCGCATAAAACAAGGAGAAAAAGCTTGTAAGTGCAACCCATTTAGGGCTAGAATGTGGAGCTCACATGTTTCCTTGAGGCTCGTTATATTAATAGGAAGATTTGTTTTAATTTTTTGCATGACGAGCACCCTTATTTTTCATTTTAATTGTTGCTATTCGCTCAATATGTTTCATTTTCGTAATTATTTTGCTTTGTTAATTTAGCATTTTTATTATTATAAGCGTCGAATTAGATGGCAAACAAGACTTGATATATATCCATCATTTATTCTTGGTTACTAAGGTCTGTAATGGGCGGAGGGGTGTGTGTCTGTAATGGTACTTGAATGCAAGGGGGAAGGAGGTCAAAACATCGCCTTAAAACTTACACTCACTATTTTCTTCAAAAATCTTTGTGAGTTTCACAAAAAAGAACAGAACGAATACAGAAAATGGTTTCAAACGAGGTAACAGTACATCTCTCGAGCTGTTTTCAGGTACTGGTAAGTATTCAACATACGGCAAAGCTGTTATTGTGATTAAATAGAAGTGTGAGATCATTTAGATCATTAAAAGTATGACTTGATGATGTACTCCGTAATACGGGGATGTAGCTCATATGGTAGAGCGCTCGCTTAGCATGCGAGAGGTATTGGGATCGATGCCCAACTTCTCCAGTCGTATATTTTTTGAAATTTTTTATTAACGAATCAGATGATTATCAATCAGTTTAGTCTTTCATAATGTTAGGATGTGAATGTAGGTGTACTTGAAGAGAAGATTCATACCCACACTCTAAATTCTTAATCTTTGCCAAAGTTTAGTTATTGTTTCATAGTTTATCTACAAAAATTAATTATTCATCTCAAACAAAAGCAAATGGGTGTATGGTGCGAGAATCTTCTCTCCATATGAAATTATCACCAGCAATGTCAAAGATCCAAAAAATGTCCACTTTATGAAAAGTCCCATGAATATATGTGGGACTTTATATAGCTCATGAAATGTCATATATATATATATATCAGTAGCTAAGGAAAAGCAAAACATGAATAAGGTACCAACGGATATTTCCATTATCCAGCGGACTTTTTTGCTCTGTAAAGGACTTTTTCTTTCACGTGAACTGATTCATTCACATACGCATAGCAGAGTTTCCGTAATATAAATCAAAAGGACAAATCTATTATATTTATGCATTTATGTGTATATAATAAACAAGAGGACATTTCTTCCTTTCAACAGACTTTTCTGTTCTGTATTTTTTTTCTTTTTAAATGATTTTATTCTTACGTATGAATAGAAAATATATTTGAATAAGTTTAAGCCAAAATAGGGAAATCCGTTATATATATGTGCGTGTGTGTATGTGTATATATAGAAGACGAAATCAGAATTTAGTAAAGACTGGTATGTATATTCTTTATATGTAACTGAAATTATCTTTCAATATGTAGAGAACTTTTTTCATTAGCATTGTTGCTTCAATTTTATTTATAATAAATGATAAATATAAATATAAATAAAGTCTTCATTGAAGAAAAAAGATAAATGACTTCTTTATTGTCAAAAGTAAAAAAATATAAAATAAAGAATCCTTTAGTCCTATGATAGACAGAGAAAAATACCTGTATTACAGAAGGATATGTTAATCAGTTTTCCTTCTTACTATGAATATCACTTCAGCATGTGATATTATTCAAAAACATTAAGGCGATATAGAAAAAGCTACGTGAAAACGGTATTCTTTATATTTCATTTCCATCTAAGATATTACAATTTCTTTTGAACTACTCGGTAAGAATCAAAGGTCGTATTCTCATAGAAAAGGTTTTTTATTTATTATTTCATCTTTTTTTAATAAAAAGAAATTAATTCTTTATATTTTATATTTACGTAATTCATAAAGAAAAGATAAAATAGAATCCCTATTCTTTAGTAATAATCCGATTTGAGTGTGTTTTGTAGTTTATTTGGAAAGCTATACATTTACAGATTGATTTTCTATCATCTAACAGTTTCAATCTTGTAAATGTATTATATTCAATGGAGAATTTGTTTTTGGGACTCATTTTTTTTGTGCACAAGTATGCTAAATGTGAATCAATGTTTTGACTTTACTAATTAAGAGAAAACTTTTTCCTTTGTTTGGAATACAGATTTTAGTTTTCTTTTATCCTAATGAATTGGAGAGATAGATTGATAATATAGATTTGAATGATCATTAAGTAATCTGTTATTTTCTGTAGGTTATAGTTTTTCAGTATTTTTAAACGTAGAGCATATTAAAAGATAATATTGATTCGACTAATCATGAAGTCATTTTCTATTATTTATAAGCTCACATCACAATGCATCTCAGCATTGAAGCGAAAAAGTTGTTTAAACAAGGACGTCCTCTACAACACTCACCAAGACGCTCCGACGCATGTATAAGGTACAAATTTTATGTATCGTACTTTTTTGCATGCGGAGACATTGGGACACTATATTGATTATTTCAGTTTCATTCATCAAGAAAAACTTTTTGAATTATATAAATGCTCATCTTTTTGTTCTTAGGAACATGGGAACATTGAGTCATTATTTAGATCTTACCAGTCAACAAATAGTTGAATATTGCGAGATGTAAGTTTTTCTTCGAGCTAGACTTGATAGAAAATATTTTTTTATATAAAGATATATCTATGTATATCTATTCATTTTTTCATTTTTTTAAATAGTTCTTAAGTTTCAAAAATGTCTTCAAATGTACAGTCGATCTTTTATTGAGAAGTTTCGCGTTTACTGCAGGAATCTACAATTTAATGTTAACTAGTCATCATTGCTTCATCCACTCTTACGTACATTTGATCTAGAAAAGTAGTTTAACAATAGATTTCAAAATTTCTGATTTCAAAAAACAAGTCTGTCTTGTTTCCTGATGTTCGAATAAATGCTGCTGCGACTCCTGTACTATATCTAATCTGTTAGTGGATGCTACTTTCCTCAGAAGACTTCTGTAACTATATATATTTTTTTCTTTTTCTTTTATTCTTTGTATTTAAATATATAGCTAGGGATTTCATAGAATGACTAATAAAAAGGATGATGGCTTATATTCTTCGTATATCTAATGTACTAACGGATATTTACTTCTTTATAGGATCTTTCAATTGCTACTAGTTCTTTTTTTTCTTGTTCTTCATTGTATTTATTGAGAAATAGACAAAACATATTCAACAATTGTCAACAAGATGATTGCACATAGTTTTCATATATCTAGTATGCTAATGGATATTTGTTTCTCCAGCGGACTTTTCTGTAGATGTTTGTTATCTACTTTTGTCTATTTAAACATGCAGTTATGGAATACATAAAATGACTATAAATAAGATGAGTGAGAATATATTTTTTTCATCAAATGTGACGCCGATAGTTTGTTATTTTATCGGACTTTTGTGTAGCTATTAGTGTTTTTCTTTCTTTATTTTATCTTTTTAAACTTGCAGCAGTAAAATTCATAGAACTAATGTGAATAAGATGACGGTTTATTTTCTTCGTGTATCTAAAGCATTTGTGGATATTACTTTATTCAACGGACTTTTATAGAAATGGTAGTATTTTTCTCTTTTTATTTTATTTATTTCAACATAAATATATGAAAAAATAAAATGACTAATATCCATTTCAAAAAAGAAAAAGTGTGGGTATTTTTTGAATAAGTTTTCATAGAAACTAGGTAGAGAAAGCGGTTTTCAATGTTTAAAAGAGGAGATGAAACTACATCGAATGGTCTATATCAGATTTTTCTGAAAAGTTTTCTCAGAGTCTCTCACCAATTTTTTCAAAAAATCTAGGCTTTTTAATAAGTTTATAACGTGCATGTTCTCGTTGAAAAATGAGAAAAAAAGGTCAATTTTCGATGAAAAATCTGCCGATAACATGCAGTAAAATGTGCATAACTCATGATTGGCTAAAACTTATAACATAGGAATTACATATTTTATAGAGCTTTAGTAAATGATGCTAGTTCACTCCTGAAAATTGAGATCGTAAAACGTTTACGTTAGAGAATCTTGTGTGTTTAGCAAACTTGATGGTAGACTCAGAGAACTTGTTCAAGAAAAACTGATATCGACGATTCGACTCAGTTTCATCTCCTCTTTTAAACGATGAAAGCCGCACCTCTCTACATAGTTTCTATCAAATGTTATTCAAAAAAGACTCACACTTTTTCTTTTTTGAAATGGGTATTAATTATAAATAAGATATTTACAAATATTTTCTGTCTATCTAATGTGCTAGAGAATGTTTGTTTGCTCACAGAACTTTTCTTTAGCTATTAGGTATTTTGTTTTGGCGTTCTCTTATATATTGAAACAAGAAACGATGAAATACTTTGAAATGCCATCAATAAGATATTGGAGACTTGTTTTCTTTTATCGAATATGCTAGCAGATATTCGTCTCTTCAACGAACTTTTCTTCGAAAAAAACTTCTTTCTTTTTCTTTTCTTTTATTTGCTTAAGCATTTAGCTTTGAAATACTTAATGACGTAAACATACTTTTGCATAGTTCCTTTAACAACGGTGTTTCATGTGAACCCAGTAACATGAACCTATTCTAACTCTGCTTATGAAATAAAGCATAGCCTCTCAAACAAACAAATATTCCTCGAATCAGAGAAAAGAGAATGATGTGAATAGTAAAGTGTCACAAAAGTCCGCTAAGAAATAGAAACGTTCGTTCACTAAAACATAATATTCATCAATAGAAAAGACAAAAGTCCGTTGATTATAAAAAAGTAACGTATATGAATAGTAAAGTATCACAATACTCCGCTAAATAAAAGGAAAAGTTCGCTAAACTAAGAGAAAAGTGCGCTAAGACGTTGGACGTCAATAGATAGTATTAGTTTGCGTTAAATTTGGTAATATTTTGTTCGAGTAATAAAGTGCCTCTATTCTCCAGCGGACTTTTGCTAAAGTGGACATTTTCGGAATCTTTGCCAGCCCTCTCTACTCTTAAGGTTCTTGTACCATTTTTCATAGAGAAATTTTAAATCATTTTATAAAGATTTAATTAGTGGATTGTTTTATAGTTTGGGGTTATTTGTTTCATAATATCGAAATAAAACGATTGTTTTTATGGATAAAGGATTTTAGTTTATTTGAAAAACCACATTAATACATGGTACTTTAAACTTTTTCACATTATTTTAAAGCGGTTATCATTAGAATAACAATTCAATAAGAAACTTAATGTACGACGATTTAATGTTTTAGGTCCATGCTGGTAGATACTATCTTGAGGGTGTGAGTTTGAGTGTGGGTGTGGGTGTGGGTGCGGATGGGAGTGGGGTGTGGGTGTGTGTGGGTGCAAGTGTGAACGTCTGAATGTGGGTGCTGGTGTGGGCGTGTGAATGCGGGTGCTGGTATATCTCTTTACGCACACCCACACCTACCCACACCCCACACCCCACACCCTCTCATATGTCATACTCGAGCTCAAGGTGACTGATAGTGTCTTCTGATGTGATTAGTTCTATAGCATTTGATTATTCTGTGCCTCGACCGATCGAAAAAGTGGATGAATGTCGATGTAGAATCAAAGGATGTTCACACCCTCATATGCCGCATTCACACTCAAAACAACATTTTCCGTGTCAAGTAATTCTAATATTTCCATATTATTAACTTTTTACGTATTAAATATATATGAATTAGGTTCTGTACGAGTTTCAGCTGCTTCTTATTTTTGCTATTTTTATGAAAACATGTTAAGAAAATATAAAGATTATGAATATTTTCTTGCTGTGCAGCCTCACTTATGCAAGAAGACTAATGGAATATAATGATCTGTAACTTTAATTTGCTCACGACTCCTATCCAATTATATATCAATATAAGGGTATGATTGTAGACATCTCATTCTCCTACATTCTCATCCACAACCTTACTCTGTCGATTGTTTTCAAATATTTTTTGATGTGAATGAAAATATAAAATGATGGCTGATATTAATCCATCAGTTGTTCTTACTTATAATTTAGGAAATAATGGTCTGTAACAAGATTATGAATTTGAAAAGAGAGAAATCTTCTTAGTTTGTTCTACTTCAAAAGAATTTTTGAATATATTCACCTACTTTTCATAAAGAGACTATGAGCATGCAGCAATAATATACAGAAATATGACACAAATATATCTTATTGATTCGAATTCAAATTAGATTTTTCTTTTAACTGCTATATAAATATTGAAATTGTCTGCAAAAAGCTTGAACTTCACGAACAAAATGTGTGGATTTACGAAAAAACTCTCAAACTTCGACTATCAATACTTCTCACTACTCATTCATTAACTGCAACTGCGTATAATAATATTGCACATGTTTACTACTCACAAGGAACGAATGATAAAACATCTGAATGTCGGAAAAAGTATTAACAATTAAGTAGAGTTCTTTTCTTTCAGATCATCTCATATTAGGTAGGATCTATCAATATGTTACTATAACGCTGTATGACCATGGTCGAATTAAACAGACATTACAGTACTTAAAACAATTCTACGAAGTTAAAGCAGCAAAATTTCCGACCAACTATCCAAAACTCATTGAAGAAAAGAATGAATTTCCAATACAGAACAAGAACTATAGTTTTTTAACTTATAAACGAGTATACTCCTAATCGACAACTTTTGTTTACAATAACTGATGTCAAATTAACTTTAGAAACCTCCGCTGTGGATATAAATGTGGATTCAATCAGATTTTTTCAGGTTATGATTCCAGTTAATTATGTTTTTGATTTTGGTCTGGCGACTTCTCTTTTATGAACGTAAAAAATTAGGCTCAAGTATTATAATATTAAAATTCTCGATTAATTTTGTAATAGAACAGTTTTTTGTTTTGATAAGAAAAATTCAATTTGTTAAAAATTTTGTATTTTATAATCTCAATAATGAGAATAAATATAAAGTGTTTTAATCAAAATTTTGCTTTAACTGTTAATAACTTCACTGTAATTTGTAGATGAAGTAAGTTTTTATCTCATGACAGAATCTCTCGAGGTAATATCCCTGAATTTCAATAAACTTTTAATCATAGGTTCTACCCATTGTCTTAGTAATAAATCTAAACGAGTCTGAGTATATAGCACTTTCTTCAAAAGTTATTTCATCTTGTTATTTCTCTCTCATAAAGCGTAATATACAATATTTGAAAAAACAGTGCTATCAATCAAATACAAACACATGTACAGAAATGTGTTTCCTACTTTTATTAAGGAAAGACAACATAATCATGCTTCTTGCTAAAAAAAAGAATTCTCCCTCTATAATTCAATAAATTTGTACGAAACAATCACTTTCATTTGAGTAAATATCACTGAACATTTCCCATGATTATTTTTGAATGCTAGAATTGTATCTAACTGCGTGGAAAGAAAATAATTGCAAAATTGTTTATTTGGTCTTTTTTTGCATTGTAGATATGTCTTATACTCAAATGTCTAAGCTTAACATTCAAGCAATGGCCTTGCTAAATTAAATATCATTACCAGTTCGGCTATAAAAAGAAATGGTTAGATAGCGTCGTTGATGAAGTTTCGAGGTGGGGATCGAACCCACGTACCCTTTTGGGTAAAAGTTCTTGATACTTTCGACTTAACCACTTGTCTACACGAAGGAATCAACATACAAAGCTAACCATATTGTTCAAGTGAGATATGAGTGTAAAAAATTGCTTTTCTTTGAGGTTGTGCAATTACAAGAAAAATTAGTCATTAGGAACAGAATCACGCTTTGAGCATATATTGTAAAACATTGGTTTTAAATAATAAATTAATATTGAGTTATTTTCTTCACATGATATAAGACTTTCTCGTTGGTGTTAGTGCTAGTAGAAGTTTATCGATGTGAAGCTACCATGAACATAATTAGATTCGAGATTTAGGTCACCAATCAAACACGATCCGCATTTTACCCAAGAACCGTCATATTTTGTATTGAATTTTCACGCAGTCGATGCCAATTTTCATGGATTATCAACTAATAAAATCGTCTTGTTCCAGTCAAATGCAGTTGAGTACCAAAATATTCGATCACCCATGGTGTAAAGGTCCTTTGATTTCATCGCTATTGATTTGTCGACGAATTCAAAATATGATAGTCTATCGCATGAAAAGATCATTCTTTATTGACAAATTATATGAACTATGGAAAAAGTTTTAAAAAAAATTGAGAGTGTGTATGTGACAGAATAAAATTAGAATCAACACATTTAAGACATTTCAATAAAAATCGAATAGGATCATGTTCTAAATCTTATGTGTTTAAGCTATGTGAAACTCCTGTATTTTTTCCAAGAAAACAGTAATGAATGTAAGTGTCAGCCAAAGTTTTTCGGCTACTCGCTCTCTCCACTTCTCTCGTTACATAGATAAAAAATGCTTCAATAGAAATTACTACATGACTCTTTATTGATAATGTTTCTTTAAACATTTTACATTTTGAATCTGTTTGTATTTATATAATAAAAGTATTCAATAAATCTGACAAATGGCTCACGGGAAGAAGATGAAGAAAACAATAATACGAAAATTTTAACAGTACACTATAAATTTATAAGTCTCAGATTCTCTTAAGTTCCACTTGTTGATCTTGTACAGGGCTGTACTAATAATTTTCCGTGAATTTTCATTTTTATACTAATACATTTTGGTACACGATTGATACTTATATTGAATGGTACTAAATACTATTTATTGTTGAAAGACTAGTCAACAATCATTTTATAATCAATCGTATGCAAAGCTCGTTGCGAAAAGTTTCACTTGGCTTAAAGCTTTATAGACCATCTTACAATATCATGACATTAATAGTCATAGGACATTGAGCTATATATTAAAACTAGCTAGGTTTTCTGATTATTGTACAAAAATTTCCAGATGTGCTGAATTTTAATTAGGTTAAGAATATGAAATGACGAGTGCCTTGTTCGACAAAGTTTATAGTATGTGATTAATTATTATCATGAAAAAATAACACGAATTTTGAGAAAAGGAAGTTTTTCGCAAAATATTATTCTGTTTAATGTAATGTTTCTTTTGAACTGTAATAATGCTGTTTATTCAGTAAGTTAAAAAAAAATGACATTTATGGCATTTATACTACAAGGGAAGGGAAGCAACGAGCAGGTGACACAAACTGCCAACACATACCAATTCTATGGAAGTTTTTGAAATAGTTCTTCAAATTCAATGCAATTTCGGCTGCTAGTAAAAATAAGTGAGAGACATTCACCATATAAGTTACAGTTTGATATGCCTTATTGAAGAAGAATTATAGTAAAAATACGTATTTAGGAAATTGATACAACAATAGGCAAAATCTTCTAAAGTATCATTCTCAAAAGGATCACGGATTTTTAGATTTTATTGTGTGGAAAAAACTTAATCATATTCAGTTGTACTAAGCGTCCAATGCTTCACATTTTTATTCTTGTTTGAATATTTTTTGACATTTGCTGAAGTATTTTGAAAATACAAACAAAGTGAAGACTTCTCCCTTTTTTATCGAAATGTTGACTTTTTCACAAACTGTAAGTTTCAGTAATACAATCATATCTCCACAAAGTAACGTTGCCGCAAGATAAAACTTTTCACAAAAACTATGTCTTAGTCTACGCTACTATAACTACAGCTACGGGATGTATATGTAGATGTTTCTCTTCTCACCATCTCACATCCATATCTAGGATATCAGCAATGCTGCGGGAGATAGCAACTATACTACACAACGTTTTCTCTAGGTATTGAAATATTTGTGTAAATATGGATGAGGAAAGAATCGAAACCGTAAAACAAACCATGAGTATGTCTTTCTCTTAATGACGTATCATGCTCATACTTACTCGCATCGACACCCGGATTTATTTTGTACAGATATTAAGATTGTGTTTCTTTTCTTCATTCAAGTGTGAAATAATATGTACTAGGTAGATAAAAATATCCTTTTTAGATTTATTTGTCGTTTATTCGTTCACACACAATTTGAATATGTTTGTGTTATGTCATCAGTTATGCGAATTTCAATTTGAATATCCATAGTTATAGTATAAACTCAAAGTATTAATTGAATTCTTCCTGTGACATAACATACGCAATGATGCCTAAATCCAACTAAAGAGAGCTATTCATAGAAAATACCAGTATGATTGATGTCAGGAGCATTTTTATTTCTGATCTTGCATGAAATATATTATTATTGTGAAAAAAAAATGGGTTTATAAGTTAACACATTTTTGAATACATATATATCGCCAGAAAAATACAGAATTTTATCACCCAGTTGAATGAATTCGATGCCGAGACCTATCTATTAGATCTGATTGGATTCGATCATAGATAGACCAATTGGTGACAGTATTAATGATCAGTCAGGATATAAGGTTGGATTTCGACAGTAGAATTCCGTCTGATTAGATCTCTTGGGTACATGCTATTGTAAACACTTAATTTCATGACGTACAGGATGAAAATAACGACTTTATTTGCGGGAATCCCTATCATGGTAAGTTGACTACGCTAATATAAACTCTTATAAAAATATTGTGGGAGGTATAAGCGGATACATTTAATATTATTAGCCGTTGTCTAAACGACATAAAATGCTTTAAAGATAGCTTTTTTCAATTCAACAGAGGGCTAAGCGAGTCGAAGCGGCAAGGATTACTTGTTCTTTAAAAATTACTTTTTTGTTCAGAAATTTATTCTCTCATACCTCCTATGATATAACTATTGATCTTGAAACAGCTAATAATTTTGATATCATTGCTAAGCCTCTGTTAATTAAAAAGTTACTTATGTATAAAAGTTATACAATTAATACCTTGTTCAAAGCTGTACTCTTTCCTGATTATTTCTCTTTATTTCTAAACTTTATTTTCTCAATATAATTATTTTTTACTTATCCAAAAGTTATTCTTTATTCAATTTTCAAATCATTATCCAACAATACTCCTATAAATCACTTGGAAAAGCCTTACTTTATTTCTATTTTCTCCTGTTGTTTTATCTTCTCACTTGCTATTTTCTTTTTCTCTTTTTTTGTCGTTCTTTTATGTTTCTTCTATATTCTAAGAAAAAATATGAAGTGTTATTATATGTTTCATTGTTTGCTTCATCAATATACTTAACAAAAAGAATCTTCTCTTTAATCAAAAGATCATGTTGACTTGGGAAAATAAAACAAAACAATGCAATTCAAACTAAAAACGTTTTTTAGGATAGGTATGGATTAGAGACGTCAGTTCGAATGTGTGTGTGTGTAAGATTAGGTAGTGAATGCGGATAGGAACATCACTTACAAAACAATGTAGTCCATGTTTAGGCTAATCTTAAACAGATATTTAGTTTAGGAATTTAGCAAGAATAGATTTGCAGTGGGAACATATTCTGTCGGATTTTATTGAACAATACAGATTTTAAATATAGTTTGCTTCATGTTCAAAAGAAGTTAATTGCCGCAATCATTGCTATTCAATAGTATGGTATACTCTTGATAAGCTGACACTATAACATTGCCATCGCAAACTGCGCTAAATCTGTGATTAAGAACAATATAGAAACAAAAAGATATTTCTATGAAGGAGCTCATCTTGTCGAAACTACATACCTGATTGTACTTTGGACTGATTCTATATGAAGACGAGAAATAGTAATATCATTAGCAAATGGCTCCTCTGTATTAAACACTAGGAAAAATAAGCGATTTCTCTCTTTAGACAATACAATAAAAGGTGTATGACTACTGACAAGTCTTTCTTTTATTGAAATATATAATAGCCTAATCTATTTGACCTAGATCGATATTGAAGCTGAATATATGTCGAAGAACGTCATCGAGCTTTATATCTACATTCGCTGTAAGATCGAACAATAGAATTTATATTGCCGTTTTCTTCTTTCTATTCTAGTTTTATTTTTGTTTTATTATCGGTAGGTTATCATTATTATGTTGAACTTGTGATCGATCGAAATGCATCCAAAATGATTGGCGAAACCTTTATTACTATCAATTGAAACTAGGCAATTATAGCAAATCTCATTATTACTCAAAAATAAATAAACTAGAATAGAAAGAAGAAAACGGCAATATAAATTC
>CAJNSZ010000046.1:488187-506703 GCA_905329745.1 Rotaria sp. Silwood2
TTTATGAAAAGTCCCACGAATATAGGTGGGACTCTATATATCTCATGAAACATCATATATATATATGTATCAGTAGCTAAAGGAAAAGCAAAACATGAATAAGCTATCAGCGGATATTTCCTTTCTCCAGCTGACTTTTCTGCTCTGTAATTTTTTTATTTTTACATGATTTTATTCTTACATATGAATAGAAAATATATTTGAATAAGTTTAGGCCGAAAGGGGGAATACACTATATATATATATGTGCGTGTGTGTGTTCTTTATACATAACTGAAATTATCTTTCAATATGTAGAGAAGAATTTTTTTCATTAGCATTGTTGCTTAAATTTTATTTATAATAAATGATAAATATAAATAAAGTCCTCATTGAAGAAAAAAGATAAATGACTTCTTTATTGTAAAAAGTAAAAAAATATATAAAATAAAGAATCCTTTAGTCCTATGATAGACAGAGAGAAAAATACTTGTATTACAGCAGGAAATGTCAATCAGTTTTCTTTCTTACTACGAATATCACTTCGTCATGTGATATTATTAAAAAACATTAAGGCGATATATGAAAAGCTACGTGGAAACGGTATTCTTTATATTTCATTTCCATCTAAGATATTATAACTTCTTTTGAACTACTCGGTAAGAATCAAAGGTCGTATCCTCATAGAAAAGGTTTTTTATTTATTATTTTATCTTTTTTTTTTTTATAAAAAGAAATGGATTCTTAATATTTTATATTTGCGTAATTCATAAAGTAAAGATAAAATAGAATCCCTATTCTTTAGTAATAATCCGATTTGAGTGTGTTTTGTAGTTTATTTGAAAAACCATATATTTACAGATTGATTTGGTATCATCTAACAGTTATAAGCTTGTACGTGTATTATATTCAATGGAAAATTTGTTTTTAGAATTCATTTTTTTTTGTACACAAGTATACGAAGTTTGAAGCAATGTTTTGACTTTACTAATTAAGTGATAACTTTTCCTTTGTTTGGAATACAGATTTTAGTTTTCTTTTATCCTAATGAATTGAAGAGATCGATTGATAATATAGATTTGAATGATCATTAAGTAATCTTTTATTTTCTGTAGGTTATAGTTTTTCAGTATTTTTAAACGTAGAGCATATGAACAGATAATATTGATTCGACTAATCATTAGGTAATTTTCTATTATTTATAAGCTCACATCACAATACATCTCAGTATTGAAGCGAAAAAACTGTTTAAACAAAGACGTCCTCTACGGCACTCACTAGGATGCTCCGACATATATATAAGGTACAGATTTTATGTATCGTACTTTTTTGCATGCGAAGACATTGGGACACTATATTTATAATTTCGGTTTTTATTCATCAGAAAAAACTTTTTGAATTATATAAATGCTCATTTTTTTTGTTCTTAGGGACATGGTAATATTGAGTCATTATTTAGATCTTACCAGTTAACAAATAGTTGAATATTGCAAGATTTAAGTTTTTCTTCGAGCTAGACTTGATAGAAAATATTTTTTTATATAAACATGTATCTATGTATATCTATTCATTTTTTCATTTTTTTAAATAGTGTTTAAGTCTCAAAAATGTCTTCAAATATATTACATTTGTCTTTTGCAGATATTGATAAAAAGACTATTGTATTTAATCTCGTTTTTTGCATAAACAATTTAATACATAAAATTGACTCTTGAGTAGAAAAATATTTTTGCTTACTTTACATTCTCTCATTTAAATGGGTGGTTGGAAACTGAGCTGTGATATATTCTAATTACATACTGTCTGCATTTACAATTGATACAAGATCGGAGTTTTTTAAATAGATATTATGCTCAATAAAATAGGATAATCTTATTTATGACAGTAATAGAAACCAGAAGCATGATATTCTTAAAACGAATTCTAATGCTAAGAAAAATAAACAGAAAAAATAATAAAATGTTTATTTATTATGAAATTTTTATAAAAACCATTAGGAGAAGGCAATTCATATAGCTTTCGAACATGCGATAATTAGAGAGATTGGAAATGACTATACATATGGCCCAAATGATATTAAGCATATAGTATTTGTCATATATTATTAAGGCTCGAGACCACAAATTAAAATTGTTTTTTTTTTTTTTTATTAATTATAAAAGTTCAACAAAAGCATTAAAAACTCATTATTTGAAGTTAGTAATAACGTGAAAGAAATAACATAAAAATATAAAATCCAATATTTATAATGTGAAAATATGATTTTCTTGCATGATGCATTGAGCTATCTTATAAAAATGATTTTGAATTCTGTTTCTGATCTGGTTTTTCATTTTTCTTCATAAAATCTTTCTTTATATCCTCTCAATCTATATTTTTTAGAGCGTCTCGTTCTATATCTATGCATTTCTTTTTCATCATCTTAGACCTTCCAAACTCAGTTCAATTCATATAATAACTGGGGCATATATATTGTAGAAAACAGGATCTTTCTTTCTTTCAGCAGACTTTTCTATTGTGTAAGTGATTTTTCTCTTTATATGATTGAATTCTTAGAAATGAACAGACGAGAAATCTGTATGAGTTAAAGTCCAATCGAAGTGTCTACAATATTACGACTGCCAGAGGTTTTCTATTAAACGAATTTATAGAATTTCTACCATAGTCAGAATAGAGTGTTGCAGAACGAGGGATTTAGAAAATTTATAATTGGTTTACTTTAGACTCTCCTTTAACTTAATTAAAGTATAATTAATTAGTAACGGTTTTATCGTCTCAGTGTTGGGAGTCCCACTATAGTTCCGTGGTGAAATACCAAGTTAGCATGCACAATAGACGATATTTCTTTTCTGCATGTATGTTTGCTTTAATCATTCATCAGGGCTATTTCTACTGTTTGAGTTTTCTAATAATCTAGTATAATAAAAGAAAAAATTTGTGAAAATTCTATTTTGATTTCGATCTCTAGTAGTGTACTATAGTTATTCCCAGAAAATCTTGTAATTAGATTGATGTAAATGTTGCTTTGTTTCTGAATTCGAATGAATCGAAGCGAATACAAAAACAATAGGTAATATTCTCATTTGACAGCTGATTTATGTGTGGAAAATTTAAAAGAAGCTGGTGATGGATTACAATTCATATAGATGATTGAGCTATCCATCAGTAGTATGAACTATTCACTTGTTACTAGAAGTGCAGTGATCATATCTAGAAATTGGACTGTACATTCACTCTACCAGTGCATAGGTAAATGTAGTTTGTGCGCCTTAAAGGTAATATCTAAATACTGTATTTACTTTTTATAAGTGAATACCGGCATTCTGCATTCAGCATTTACCAGTAAAGTAGTTTAAGTGATCATCATTCTCTCAGGTGGACTTAGTGTCATAAAATACAATGACTTTTTATCATTCGCTTTTACGTATATAGTCCCCTACCAATATATGTTTGCTGTAAGAATTGAGTGAGTCTTTTGATATATGACTGGACTTTGCACTTCTTTGATAAAATCTGATGCTTCCAATATATAGCGATCATTTAACTACTTTTTACGCAAGCGTACCGTCAATCAATCATATTGTTTTGTCTATTAAGGCCTCATTCCATAAGACTTCGAGTTGGAATTAGAAGTGATAATTTATTTTTATTTTTCTTTGTGACAAAGTATAAATATAAATACAATTTTTATCGTTATAAAATAAGAACAAAGAAATACCTTATATTTAAAAAATAAATATCAATAAGGAAAATAAATCTTTATCATTTTGAAAATAAAAATAAAAGAACGAAAAAA
Organism: Rotaria sp. Silwood2; assembly: GCA_905329745.1. Taxonomy (NCBI): domain Eukaryota; kingdom Metazoa; phylum Rotifera; class Eurotatoria; order Philodinida; family Philodinidae; genus Rotaria; species Rotaria sp. Silwood2. The sequence continues at coordinate 491,963 of CAJNSZ010000046.1, forward strand.
GAACGGTTTTTTCTATGATAGTTAAATAGGTATATACATAATCTCACAGCAGGATATGTAAATCACTGTCTTTTCGTATCATGTTCGCACTACTGCATACGAGATAATTTTAAAAAATATGTGCAAAATACTTTTCTGTATAATTAATTTCTATTTATGGTATCATAACCTTTTTCGAAACTATTTAATACACGTCAAGACTAGATTATTATAGAAAGAGAGTTTCTTTATTATTTCTTTTATCTTTATTTTTTAAAGATAAATAACAAAATTTCTTTGTCTTTACGCTGTGAACAAAAAGATTTTCGTTATATTTGTTTTATAAATATAAGCACTGTATCTATATTTCTTGATATAATAAAGATAAAGTATTACTCCCGTAGCTGGAATCCCAATTAAATCCTCATCCACCTACCACAGTTCTACTATGAATTCAAATTCAGGCACAACCAAGAAAATGATCGACACCAGCTTAAGATCTAGTTTCCGTTTGCTGTAGACTTTCTATTCACTTCACTGTAATCAAAAAACTAAATACAGTATTTACATTTTTATAGGTGAATACAGTACTTACTTTTTATAGGAAAGTAAAGTATTTACTTTCACAAAAAAGTAAACTAAACGTGCCACTCCTATTCATATTTCAACTTCAATTAATTGATCCCAAAAAAACAAAATTTAATTTCACTCTTAGGAAACCCTAATCGCAGCAAAATAATGCAGGGAGTTGACGATATAGAAAAGTTCACTTAAAACATGTCGAGTTAGAAGAAATACCCGCGTATATGTAGAAGGTTTCTGTTAGAAAAGCAATAGTGATCTACTAGAAACGCGAGAATCCTTCCAGTTATAGCAATGTGTTGCGTGAATAGGGAAAACTTCACGAAAAGTCCGTTGAATTAGGAGAAAAGTCCCCGAAATATAGAAAAATTCCGTTATAAACAAGAATGATAATCTATTGAAAACAGAAAATTCCTTCTATTTATAGAAAGGTGGCATCTAAATATAGAAAAGTTCACTAAAAGTCCGTAGAGTAAGAAGAAAGGTCTCCCGAAATATAGAAAAGTCCTGTAACCAGAACAAACAATAATATGTTGGAAGCAGAAAAGTCCTTCCATTTATAGAATAGTGGCGCATTGAAATAGAAAATTTCACTAAAGGTCCGTTGAATTAGGAGAAAAGTCTGTCGAAGTATAGAAAAGTCCCGCCATGAATTGGAATGATAATGTGTAGGAAATAGAAAAGTCCTTCTAGTTATGGAAAAGTGGCGCATAAATATAGAAAAGTTCACTAAAAGCTTGTAGAGTAAGAAGAAATGTCCACTGAAAAATGGGTTTATTGAAGGTAATATCGAAATTTCACGCTCTTTCGCTTGACTAGTAAAGTCCTTCTGCTCATTAGCGGACTTTAGGTGATGTGGACATTTTTCGGATCTTTGCCAGCCCTCTCTTTTTTCACTTGATTCCATGCTTTTTGGACATTTTGAAGCGCAATGTAAGTTCAGGAAAAGAAATACAAACAACGAATAAATCGCTAATCGTCATTAATACGCTTTCTTCTTTTCTCGAATCCTAGTACAAATTAAGATAAGCACTGAAAAAATGAATTGTACAGCTGCTCATTTGGATGTATATAACTAAGAAATGTTTACAGTTTGAGCATATGTTGTCATAGGTTTATTTAATGAGAAAAGCACAGAGGAAAAGTCAAGAAAATAAATTTACATGATTTCTTTGATTGTTTATTCGACAACGTTAGCAAAGAACAGAACAAATTCTTCTGTTTTATAAATTGTCATTCGCTTTAAGTTTTATACTTTATAACACAAAAAATGGTACTAGTTGCGTATTTTTTGTCTAAGAAAGAAATAATTTCTTATAACTATTGATGACATCATCATGACTATTGTTTCCTGTTCCCGACAACACTCTTTACTTTTTGTGGATCCTCCCTCTTCTTCCTAGTGATTAGGCCATAAATGAGCAGTTCCTAATATGAACATTGTTAGACCTGGAGGTCTAGTAGATAGGAGAAGAGACTCGATGAAAACGGACAGATCTGGACGGAGAGGAAGGTATATAAAAAGTGGTAGTTTTATCTGAGCGTCCATTATAGAAAATCTCTTTGAGATAATCCTGATTAAGATAAGAACATCAAATTCAAAAAGTGAATTTTCATCAATGCTTGGATTCTCTGATGGGCACATAGCCGCTCTTCTAGTCAGCAATCGACTGTAACGCAATCAGATTTTCTTTCTAGTTACCCTATCATCAGCTATTTACGTTGTCATTGTCATCAAAATAAGCAACACTCAGTCAAGCGTGACCTAAAAAATGCATTTATGTATGAATAAACATTAGTATTGTGTCTGTATTGATTCTCAACATGATATTGTTTCAACTGAATATCAAGAAATTAATCATATACTTGTTGGCTCTCATTTTTATAGTAAATGCCTACTATTCTTTTTCAATTTATCGTGAATGTGGAAAAAATAATTCATCTGGATTTAATTACTCTTTCAATAGTTTTTATCCTTGCATTGCTGTGCTTGTTGAGTTCCGTGCAGTTAATCATCTTGTTACTATTGTTCATAATGTTAATCATCATATTCCATTAACATGGCCAATTCAAATATTTCATGGAAAAGATAATGAAGCTTTTATTAGAAATTCAACTTTAGCACCATTAATTGCATCAAGAAAAATCTTTCTTACCTTAATGAAACAAGTTTATGGAAAAAATCGAACAAATGAATTATTAACAGATCCCAAATTTTGGCAACATGTTTATGGTGAAAAAGTCCTTTTTTTTCAAATCGATTCAGCTATGTGTTCGAATTCTCCGCATAAAATTACCGATTTTCTTCAATATGATTATATTGGTGCTCCATGGAATCCATCTTGGTATCAATGGAGCAAAGTAGATCTCGTCGGCAATGGTGGATTTTCCTTACGAAGTCGTAGTAAAATTCTTGCATTACTTGCACTTCATCCATATGATAATAACATGCCAGAAGATGTTTGGTATTCACAGAATTTACGTCGAGTAAATGGATCAGTTGCGCCAGTAAATATAGCGAAAACATTTGCAGTCGAATCGCTATATTATGAAAGACCGTTAGGCGTACATCACTTTCCGTTGCGATGTACGACTCGTCAAAAATTGTTTGAAGCATGTCCAGAAGCAATGATGGTAATGCCATCAACATGTATATCAAAAAATAGAATGTCTTAATTAAAAAGAACTGTTAATATAGATTCTATCATTAAATTAAGTTTTTATTTTGTGTACTATTATTTTTCTTTATCAAATTTTGAAATAAAAATGTGAATTAAAGCAAACTTCTTATGCAAATGATAACCCGTATCGTCAAAATCGTGTTACTTTTGGCGATTAATCGCGATCTGAGCACAAAAATCGTCGATTAATCGCGATTCATTGGCGATTTTTCAGATGTCACAATAAATCGCGATTAATCGGCGATTCTGCAAAAATCAGCAACAAGTAAGTAAATGAACGAGAAAAAAATTTGCTTAAATTTTGAATTACGCACACCTTGGCGAACTTGACGAGAGAAGTGGCCGTGAGATATTGATACTCACTTCATTCTGCTTCTTTGCACAAGAAATCGTCCAGTTTACAAAGAACATACACTTATATATAAGATGAAAGCAATCTGTTTTATATTCTCAGTATTCAACATTAAAGAATTGTTCTTTGGATACCAGAAGCACATGTAACAAACCTTCTTTATTGGCTCTCTCTCTTACTTCTTTAGCTAAAATCTTCAATTTTTAGAGAATAGGTACACTTTTAACACTTTGAGATGCTCTTACAAATGATTATTTGTTTGTTCAAATTGCTCAAGTAGTTGCAAAGACAAAGCGATAGGAAAATTGTTGAGAACTTTTTTTCGCATCCCTTCCTTCAAGAATTATCTTCCAATGACTATCGTACACTTTAAAATCAATGGACCTATTGTACAACTGTACGATATAAAACAATACATTATTCATCAGCAGTACTTGATTCATAATGGGTCTATGTATCAGTAAAACCTAATAAAAATCGAGTTTTCTTCTATGAGTGTATGCACTGTTGTCACATCTGAAAACAAAGTTGACCAAAAGAAATCTACTAAAAATTTCACCTTAAAACAGATTTGTGAAACTTCGTATTAGTGGTTTTAATGCGCTAAAGATGTTGCTACCACAATAAGCCAACATGAGGAACAAGAACATTGCAGGTGAAAGTTTAGACAAATGTTACCAGAGCCTTTGGACATGAATCTATCTATCGTATGAGGAGTCTTGTCACGATACCATTTTGCACGTTTCTTAGAAATGTTATCTGTCTATCATTTAAGTAGTCACTAGAATAAATGACATAGTCACTAAGTAAAATAATGAGGTTTGTTCATACATATAAGAATCATCAAATTAAATCAAAAAGCGACTATAAAAATCAAAACGTGTTATAGTATGATTCGCTTTTTCTCTTCTTTGTTTTTATCATTCTGCTATGTCGCATAGATAACAGATACGAAATATAAAATGTGTTCCAAATTAGAACAAGGTTTTTGTATCCGCATATTCCGTCTTCAATATCTCTATGAAACAGTGAAGAAATGAGCTGAAATTTTGTGTCTGAATAGACATATATCTTGTGTTTCTATTGGTGAAAAGATTTTCTAAAGGAGTTGTAAAACGATCGAATTATGAGTAGTAGAATAAAGTTTGTTGATCACATTTTTTATAAGTGCAATGTCTTCAATAAGAGCACAAATGCAAAAGTTGCATTCAATTGGAATATACCAGTGTAAATCTATACAAGAACAAACAACGTTCAAAATCATGTCATATCTATTTAGAAATTTTAAAATTGAGCCGAATGTTCGCTAGAGAATTCATTTCTTATACTTTTCTCTATCATTTCAGACAAGCTTTAAGTGAATATGTTGCTTTGTTGTTTAGATATAGTCAAAACAATCTCTGTCAATTTCATTCAAAAATGTTCTAAAAAGATGCAGTCTTAAAATATGATGCATGTGGAAATGGTGTCCCAAACGAGAGTGGATCTAGATAAAATGCATGTGAACAATCTTATCATATGTAATTTCATATTCGTCTGCTACCCAGTTTGAAACTGGAGCCTTGATTCTAGAACAAAAGTTGTTCACCTCATCTTTTTCTATAATATATCAGTAGTTTAGTCCAATTTGAAACTTTCTTCCTGTACACAAAACGTGGTATTTATTTCACAAAAGTTAATTGATTTATGTGAGTCTAATCCAGTTGCTTTTATCATGGATCACTCTTATACTTTAATATAACACTCACGATTTTCAGTATTCGACATATGTCAAATACACGTTAAACCAACCCAAGTTGACATGTTTATGTCGCGACCTAACTCGATCCAAGTCGATCTCTGTCATACATATTGACCAATTTTCTTTTTCTCTTTTGAGAAAATGAATTTCTTAATCCTTTTTTTTTCATTATATAGTTGAAAACAAAGGATGAATCTTTGACCTTTGCTTATTTCTAGTACACTCGTTAGGGGTAATTCGGATCAAAAATTAGAAAATCGATTTTGTTTTTATTCGCTCTCAATCATTGTATGTCGTAACAAGGTGATTTTTGCAGTGCAACTAGAACAAACTGTCCTCTTTATAGTGCTGAAAGAAGTTTTTAAAAACCTTTTACTGGAAAAAAGTTATAGTTAAAATGGCAAAAGACTACAAGTGNACGAGTGTTTTGTGAGTTTCCATTCTCGAGATCATTGCGTCAAAAAATGACAAGTTTGATGCGTACGTATAGTAAAAAAGAAAGAAAAAAAAAAAAAAAAACTCGCGCCCGACTACATAAATGCAGTGCTTCGCACCGCATTAAAAAAAAAGTAAACTCGCGAAGGACTACATAAATGCTGTGCTTCGCACCGCATTAAAAACTCGCGACGGACTACATAAATGCTGTGCTTCGCACCGCATTAAAAAAATAAAAAGCTTTTAGCAACAATGCAAACAAAAATAGGGCGCCCGCAGAAGAAAAAATGTTAAAAATTTCTGTTCGAAATGCAAAAATTAGGCAGGTTATTACTCTAGTGATTCATTATCCTGCAAAAGAACTACAGTCTAAGAGAGATTTTTCACTTTACATATTTTATATTAGTCGAATGAGGCTAGAGCGTATGTGAATTCCAAATTCCAGTTCCAAAGAGGCTGCGTTAACAAGCTTTTCTACTGTTTTTTTTTTATTAGAATGAGAAAAATATCAATCGTGCACTCACTGTGCGTGATTCTCATCATTCTGTTCTTATAAAGTCTATAGTTAATATGAAAATAGGTTTAGATGCAGTTCTTTTTTTTTACATAGCTGAGATGAAAATCTAATGAAAGAGAGTGAAAAAGAAATCCAATAGTAAATTATTTGAATAATTCTACTAATAACGTGCTCTTTTAATAAAGATACTATTTGAGTACACTCAAGCCTGAATGATAACTTATATAGTACGCTTAAACATATATCTTATATATCTGTTCGATTTTATGTATTTAAAAAATGCAAAAGCAAGGTCAAAATGAACCCAAAACTTATGAAATATTAAATATATAATTGAAACGTATTAATGATATCTAATTATTGTTGATTCGCTACTTCGTCATATCTACTTACGTGAACAAAATAACTGAAAAAATGACAATTCTATTTTGCTGCAAACATTAAATGAAAAGACAAAAGGCTAACATTATCGATAACATTCAAGGATTTCATACGTATCGAAGTTGTTTACGTCAGAATAAAAGATTTCGATATAAGTACTAAAGATTTAAAGACTAATTCATATTCAGCCACTCGTTTGTTTTGCCGATCTCCCAAATGTATTAGCTCATCAGTCACTATACGAAAAAAATGCAATGATTTGCCAAAAGATATGTCTATTTAGGCATGAGTAGAAATGTAAAAGCTGCAAAGAAAAAAAAGCCAATTAATACTATAAGTAAAAAAGAAAAATTATAATATTTACCAGCAGACTCAATAGCAGACGATGGGCGCAACAAGCATCAAAAATTTGAGATTAATATTTTTTGTTCGTTCTGTTTCGCTTTCAAGTTCCTCTGTAGTCATCGGATTCAGAGCAGTTAAAAGTTGTATCGTATTAGATAATTATTTTCGACTACTAGAACAGTTTCGAGCTCTCAGCATTCATCAAAGTATTGAGTGTTCAGGAAGTGGAAACCTATCGAAGGAATGCTAACGACTCCTCGAGCGCATTTCAATCACTCAAAATTTGCCGAAATTTTGACTATTCGAGCAAAATAAATATATTGGAAGAATAATTTTGAGTGCTCCAACAGAAGCCAACATAGTACAATAGGAGTTTCAACCTCTAGGTCTAGTTTTGATTATATGAAACTTCTCCGAAAAAGCGATTTTCCAATGTTTTTCCTTTTATTCAACGATCTTAGCAGAATTAGTCATGTTCGGCATATGTTTCACTTTAATTTCCTAATTTTGATAAACAATATGTAACATCTATTCATGAAATGAAGATTGAAACTGTTAACATTCTAAAAAAAGGTACAGTCACAAAGAATTTTCACGTCTTAAACATTTGAAAAATTCTTAAGTGCTGCTTTTATACTTTATTACACTAATCAGTTGATTATCAAATGTCATATTAATCATATAAGCTCTACATATTGCATCTGAAATACAAGGAAAGCTTTTTCTTTCGTTGGACGCGTGGAAAGTTCTTTTTTTCTCTAATAAAAAATGTTATTTTTAATTTTTTTTAAATAATTGACAAATATTAACACCATAGACACAATCGTCAAATTATTATCTTTCTATGAATTCAAAAGGTGAAAATTTGCAGAAGAATATTACTTCATATTTCGTTTATATGTTCGAAGAAAATGAATCTCAAGTATCCATGTTGGAATCTTCTTCTTCATGTTCATTCAATAGGTTTCGATGGCTCGAGAATGAGCCATCTATGGGACAAAGTATTTTTTCTTTTGATCGAGTTTCCATCTGCTCAGCTAGAATCATTCATGTAATCAGACACTGAGCGTCGAAATGACCTAGCACAGAGTCCTTGATCTATCCAAAAAGCATCGCCAGCTTTTACAGCTCATCTATAATTCGTTGAAAAAAAATGTGCTCCTTTTTTGCTCATGGTACACCTTATCTATTTCCTAACAAATTTACTCTAATACCTATACTCGTATAAATGAAACCCTTACAACTGTATCCTTATGTCTATATTCTTACACTAATATCCCTATACATATATTCTTGCAGCTATACCCTTATGTTTTACGCTTACACCTTTACCCTTCTAACCATATCCTTCCTTATCTCGACATCTTTATAACTAGATCAGTATGATTATTTAATCATACCTGTACTTTTGCCTCTTTACCCTTATGCCTATACTCTTATAAATATTTTAGGGTTCAGTAATAAACCTAGTTTTTCGAGTGTAACTAACTAGTTACTTATCTGTCTATGTAACGAACTTTCTAAATATTTATATGTGTAGCTTAATACCTTCCTATTCATCTATCTACCTCCCAGCCATACAATGGGTTATTTAATTTCAATCTGAATTTAAACAGAAAAAAGACCACTTAATTTCAAATTGAAATAGGGGACTAAGGGGACTAAGGGGACTACATATATGTCAAACTTGAAACTTGAATTCAATTGAAGTTTCAACTTTCAACTTTCAACTTTCAACTTTCAAGCCTCAAATGAGCAGCACTTTGCAGAATCACCACTAACCCGCATTCTCACACACACATCATCGCAGCTGGTGAGGGTGCGGCGAAAGGACTCGTCAGAAAAGGACTGGCCACGAAACGACACACATCACATCGCAGCTGGTGAGGGTGCTGCGAAAGGACTGGCCACGAAACGACACACATCACATCGCACCTGGTGAGGGTGCCGCGAAAGGACTGCCCAGAAAAGGACCCGTCGCGAAACGACTTGAAAGTTGAAAGTTGAAACTTCAATTGAATTCAAGTTTCAAGTTTGACATATATGTAGTCCCCTTAGTCCCCCTAGCCCACTCTCAAAAAAGGTACTATAGATATAACATATGTCGACTGAATTCTATATATCTTATGTATGTATACATAGTACCCTTTTTTATAAGGAACAGGAGGCAAGGAAGCAAAGAATTCTTGAATTCTGAATTCAAAGAATTTCTTTGTCCCCTTAGTACCTCTGCCTTGGTAAAAATTGGGTACTATTTTTTTTTTCAAAATTCAATTTTAAATAAAAAAACCCATAAACTCTAAAAAAGACTATTGTATTTAATCTCGTTTTTTGCATAAACAATTTAATACATAAAATTACCTCGTGAGTACAAAAATATTTTTACTTTCTTTACATTCTCTCATTAAAATGGGTAGTTGGAAACTGAGTTGTGATATTTTCTAATTACATACTGTCTGCATTTACGATTTATGCAAGATTGGAGTTATTTAAATAGATATTATGCTCAATAAAATAGGAAGATCTTATTTATGACAGTAATAGAAACCAGAAGCATGACATTCTTAACATGAATTCTAATGCTAAGAAAAATAAACAGAAAAAATAATAAAATGCTTATTTATTATGAAAACCATTTGGAGAAGGCAATTCATATAGCTTTCGAACATGCGATAATTGGAAATGACTATACATATATCCTAAATGATATTAAGCATATATTGTTCGTCATATATTATTAAGACCTCGAGACCACAAACTAAAATTTTTTTTTTATTAATTATAAGAGTTCAACAAAAGCATTAAAAAATAATTATTTGAAGGTAGTAATAACGTGAAAGAAATAACATAAAAATATAAAATTCAATATTTATAATGTGAAAATATGATTTTCTTGCATGATGTATTGAGTTGTCCTATAAAAATGATTTTGAATTCTGTTTTTGATCTGGTTTTTTATTTTTCTTCATAAAATCTTTCTTTATATTCTCTCAATCTATATTTTTTAGAGTGTCTCGTTCTATATCTATGAATTTCTTTTTCATCATCTTAGGCCTTCCAAACTCAGTTCAATTCACATATTAACTGGAGCATATACATTGTAGAAAACATGATCTTTCTTTCTTTCAGCAGACTTTTCTATTGTGTAAATGATTTTTTCTCTTTATATAATTGAATTCTTAGAAATGAACAGACGAGAAATCTGTATGAGTTAAAGTCCAATAGAAGTATCTGCTATATTACGACTGCCAGAGGTTTTCTATTAAACGAATTTATAGAATTTCTACCATAGTCAGAATACAGTGTTACAGAATGAGGGATTTAGAAGATTTATGATTGGTTTACTTTAGGCTCTCCTTGAACTTAATTAAAGTATAATTAATTGATAAAGGCTTTATCGTCTCACATTGTTGGGAATCTCAATATAGTTCCGTTGTGAAATACCAAGCTAATGTGCGCAATAGATGATATTTCTTTTCTGCATGAATGTTTGCTTTAATCATTCACCAGGACTATTTCTACTGTTTTAGTTTTCTAATAATCTACTATAATAAAATAAAATTTGTGAAAATTCTATTTTGATTTCGATCTCTAGTAGTGTGCTATAGTTATTCCCAGAAAATCTTGTAGTTAGATTGATGTATATTTTGCTTTGTTTCTGTATTCGAATAGATCGAAGCGAATACAAAAACAATAGGTAATATTCTCATTTAACAGCTGATTTATGTGTGGGAAATTTAAAAGAAGCTGGTGATGGATTGCAATTTATATAGATGATTGAGCTATCAATCAGTAGTATGAACTGTTCTCTTGTTACTAGGAGTACAGTGATCATATCTAGAAATTGGACTGTATATTCACTCTGTCAGTAGACAGGTAAATGTAGTTTGTACACTGTAAAGGTAATATCTAAATACTGTATTTACTTTTTACAAGCGAATACCGGCATTCAGCATTTACCAGCTAAGTAGTATAAGTGATCATCATTCTCTCAGATTGACTTAGTGTCATAAAATACAATGACTTTTTATCATTTACTTTTACTTATATAGTCCCCTACCAATATATGTTTGTTGTAAGAATTGAGTGAGTCTTTTGATACACGACTGGATTTTGCATTTCCTTGATAAAATCTGATGCTCTCAATATATAGCTATCGTTTAACTACTTTTTACGCAAGCGTACCGTCAATAAATCATATTGTTTTGTCTATTGAGGCCTCATTCTATAAGACTTCGAGTTGAGATTAGAAGGATTACTTTATTTTTATTTTTGTTTGTGATAAAGCATAAATATAAATACAATTTTTATCGTTATTAAATAAGAACAAAGAAATACCTTATATTTAAAAAATAAAAATGAATAAAGAAAATAAATCTTTATCATTTTGAAAACAAAGATAAAAGAACGAAAAAAGAACGGCTTTTTCTATCATAGTTAAATAGGTATATATATTAATCTCACAGTAGGATATGTAAATCAATGTCTTTTCGTATCATCTCCGCATTACTGCATGCGAGATTATTAAAAAAAATATGTGCAAAACGCTTTTCTGAATAATTAATTTTCATTTATGGTATCATAACCTTTTTCGAAACTGTTTAGTACACTTCAAGACTAGATTATTATAGAAAGAGAGTTTCTGTATTATTCCTCCTATCTTTACTTTGTGAACAAAAAGATTTTCGTTATATTTATGTTATAAATATAAGCACTGTATCTATATTTTTTGATATAATAAAGACAAAAGTATTACTCCCGTAGCTGGAATCGCGATTAAATTCGCATTCACCTACTCGAGTTCTACTATGAATCCAAATTCAGGCACAGCCAAGAAAATGATGAACCCCAGCTTAAGATTCAGTTTTAGTTTGTTGTGAACTTTCTATTCACTTCACTGTAATCAAAAAGTAAATACAGTATTTACATTTTTTGCAGGTGAATACAGTACTTACTTTTAATAGGAAAGTAAAGCATTTACTTTCACAAAAAGTAAACTAAACGTGTCACACCTATTCATATTTCAACTTCAATTAATTGATCCGAAAAAAACAAAATTTAATTTCACTCTTAGGAAACCCTAATCGCAGCAAAATAATGCAGGAAGTTGACGATATAGAAAAGTTCACTTAAAACGTGTCGAGCTAGAAGAAATACCCGCGGATACCTAGAAGGTTCCTGTTAGAAAAGCAATAGTGATCTACTAGAAACGCAAGAATCCTTCCAGTTATAGCAATGTATTGTGTGAATAGGGAAAACTTCACGAAAAGTCCGTTGAATTAGGAGAAAAGTCTGCCGAAATACAGAAAAATCCCGTCATGAATTGGAATGATAATGTGTAGGAAATAGAAAAGTCCTTCTATTTATGGAACATTGGTGCATAAATATAGAAAAGTTCGCTAAAAGTCCGTAGAGTAAGAAGAAATGTTCGCTGAGAAATGGGTTTATTGAAGGTAATAGGGAAATTTCACGCTCTTTCGCTTGACCAGTAAAGTCCTCCTGCTCATTAGTGAACTTTAGGTAAAGTGGACATTTTTCGGATCTTTGCCAGCCCTCGTTTTCCATGATAATTAACAGGGTTTCGACACTTTTTCTGAATCTTCAGAAATCCTTGGCAATTTCTGAGCAACTCTCAGAAACCATACTCGATTTCTAGCAAACCCTTTCACCGTTTTCGATACTGACAAATCCAAAAAGGTTTCCGATAAAAATAGCCGTCAATCCAAAGATATTCGAGGATGTCAATGGGATTTCCGTGAAGGCTTTCAAATCAGAATCAGTTTTTGAGGAAACTCTCTGGTTTTCGCGACGAGAGTCAAGGTTTCTGAAGACACGGTTGAGGATTTTCCAATTCGACCTGTTGAGAATCTATTGGTTTCCGAAGCCAAGGAACTCTATACGAGATTTTCAGAAGCTTGATATGGGTCCGGAAACCTTTTCGGATACGCTCATAGGTTTCCGAAACAACATTAGTCAAGAAAGTCTTACTTCGAGGGAAAATATCACCTTACGATCAATTCTTTTCATGGAAATCATTGACCAATCCTAGTTCCTTCTAGAAAAATTAATTGCATACCTCGTTTCAAATTAACCGAAACCCAAAGACCAGTTCTGATTGACAGACTTGGTATGGAACTATGACATATGTATCTAGTACCGATCGTTTCATAGACTTTCTTCTTAAATAACCAAGAAGTTTCCCCAAGAGCATTGTGATTTTTGGATTGTGATGGATGAGAGCTTTGGCTGCTTTTTAGATAAATAATCACTTGACTTTATGAACGCGTATAAAGCACGTCCTCTATTATTCATTTGCGCCATTCTACTTGTATTTTTCGTCATCTTCATGCGACCGTGGAATATAACGTTGAAGCGCAGTCTACTGGCTATAAAAATGAGTAACAACGCTTCTTGTGTGAAAACCTCTAACAAAATGTTAAATCTTACTGCTAATGTTTTCAATCGTTTACCAAATGCCTTAGTTGTAGACAAAAATAAAATTTTTCAAGAATGTCGAAGTTTTAGTCAAGCGTCTCGATTACTGGGTCCTTTATTAAGAAACACCCATAATGGACAACTCTATTTTCCAACAGCTGATGCAAGTTTACAAGACATCCATCTGATTATGCGTTATTCACCTCGTGCGGAAGCAGAGGGAGGACTACACTTATCAGTAGCAACTTCATATTTGATATCGAAGAATTTGCAGCGTTTGTCTCAGAACCAGAGAAACAGAACTCGAATTACTGTGTTTCTGAGTGAACAATTTGACGCATCCACTTATTCACGATTAGATGCCTGGTTTCGTTGCGTATACGAACCCTACACCAAGTCTACAGTGATTATACGTGCGCCAGCTGGTAATCAAAAGAGCTGGGAATTCTCAATGGATTACGTAAAACGACATTCATTGATTGAACTCGATACAATAGTATTCCAATTGGAAAACGATTATATCTGCGAATCTGATATGTTAGAAGATACCATTGAGTTCTTTGCCAGTCACAACCCCTGCTTTGTTCACCCGACAGATTATCCTGATCGATATACAATGACGATTAATGATGATGACAAACATATCACAGTCGTTGCCGGACGCACAAGAATTTGGCGCTCCATTACGTCATCTACGGTGAGCTATGCATGCCGATTGCGAACACTTCTTGCATTTGCTGATGTTTTATTTCAACCCCGAAATGACTGGCTTAATAGCAAACTGATTCGAAATTTGGGAGGTCATGCTACAATATTTTCTGCTATTCCTTCTCACTGCGCTCATATTGAGACGGTTGTTCGCAATGATGCTCCATTACGAAATATGGGTGTGGGTCCCTTTTACAAAGATTGGTGGGCAATGGGACGGCAAGCACTTCTCGAAGCGCAAGCTTATCCATCCTACCCTATCATATAGATGTGAACTATGTTTCCATAATAAAAAGCCTTAGTTTTGTTAATTGCATTTCTCTCGATACTTTCTATTGCCTTACTCAGAGGATCTAAAAATTACTGAAACTTTATAATTTCTAATCAGAAGCTACCGTTCTACTTAGCCCTTTGTAGCAATGTCCCGATGTACGTTGAGATGAGGGTATAGCTGCCGGGTATGAGGTCGGCGGGGGGGGGGGGGGGGGGGGTTGGAGGAGGGGGGAGGGGAGGGGGTGGATGTGGCGGGGGGGTTGTTTAGTATCAGGAGGTCGATGTGATTAGTGTCATACTGAGGGAGTGAAA
>CAJNSZ010000046.1:506775-519884 GCA_905329745.1 Rotaria sp. Silwood2
AAGTATTCTCTTTGCTGATGTTGCTGAAGAAGATAGTGCTGGTGCTAAAGCTGGTGGTAAAAAGAAAGGTGGTGGTAGTATGCAAACTATTTCAGCTACACATCGTGTAAGTTTTTTTTTCTATAACTGTCATGAATTTTAATTAATAATTGAAATTTTTCTTTTTTTCAGGAACAATTAAATAAATTAATGAATAACTTAAAACAAACACATCCACATTTTGTTCGTTGTATTATTCCGAATGAAATTAAAACTGGTGGTGTACTTGATTCACATTTAGTTATGCATCAATTAACATGTAACGGTGTACTTGAAGGTATTCGTATTTGTCGTAAAGGTTTTCCAAATCGTATGATTTATTCGGAATTTAAACAACGTTATTCAATTTTGGCACCAAATGCTATTCCAAAAGGTTTTGTTGATGCTAAGAAAGCAACAGAAAATATTCTTAAAGATTGTCAATTATCTGAAGAATTATATCGTTGTGGTTCAACTAAAGTCTTTTTCAGAGCAGGTACATTAGGTCAATTAGAAGATATGCGTGATGTTGCTTTATCAAAAATTGTTGCTGCTTTACAAGGACAAGTTCGTGGTTATCTTATGAGGAAAGATTACAAGAAAATGTTAGAAAAACGTATAGCTTTAACTGTATTACAACGTAATTGTCGTAAATACTTATCATTACGTAATTGGCCATGGTGGAAATTATATACAAAAGTTAAACCATTATTATCTGTTGCAAGACAAGAAGAAGAAATGAAGAAACTTGAAGAAGAATTCAAAGGACTTAAAGAATCTTTAGAAAAAGAAGAAAAATTAAGAAAAGAAGTTGAAGATAATAATGCAAAATTAATTCGAGGTAAGAGAAAAAAAAACAACAACAACAACAATTATTATTTATTTTGTTGTTTTTTTTAATATTTTTAAGAAAAAAATGATTTACTTACACAATTGGAATTTGAACGAGTTGGTTCATCAGAAGCTGAAGAACGTTTTACACGCTTAGGTAAGTTTCTTTTTATTACATATATCCAAATATAGGCTCTAATAAATATACTAAGGTTTGAGTTCTCACAAATCAACATTAAATTTCTTCGAGTTTTGATTGTGAAAATCTTTGATACTGTTATTTCAACAGTTTTACGATTATCTGAAGTTATTGTTTTTCTTTTTGAAATAGGAAATAAGAGAAAAAATTTAATTTTCATTAAATTCTAATATTTTCTGACTTCTCTTTATGAGTTTCATTAGAAAAGATAATTAATATCATCAAATATTTATAGTTGAGTTAGGGACATGGTTAAATTTGAAATTCAACATCACAATATACATATATTTGATTGTTTCTAATAAATATTCACCATATTATTTTGCTTTTATAGTAACGGAAAAAGCTGATCTTGAACAACAAGTTAAAGATTTAGAAGATCGTTTTAGTCAAGAAGAAGAAAGTGCTCAACAATTAAATAATAAGAGAAAAAAACTTGAACAAGAAATAGATACATTGAAAAAAGATGTTGATGATATGCGTTTAAATTTACAAAAATCTGAAAATGAATGTAAATCACGTGATACTCAAATTCATACATTACAAGATGAAATAGCTCATCAAGATGAAAATATTGCAAAATTAACACGTGAACGTAAACGTCTTGAAGAACAAAATACTAAAACAACTGAACAATTACAAGCTGAAGAAGATAAAGTTAATCATTTAAATAAATTAAAAGCTAAACTTGAACAAACACTTGATGAATTAGAAGATAGTTTAGAACGTGAAAAGAAAGCTCGTGCTGATTTAGATAAATCAAAACGAAAACTTGAAACAGATTTAAAAACATTACAAAGTAGTGTAGAAGAATTAGATCGATCAAAACGTGAATTACAAGAAGCTCTTAAACGTAAAGATCAAGAAATTCAACAAATGGGCGGACGTCTTGAAGATGAACAAGGACAAGCAACAAGTCTTGGCAAGAAAATAAAAGAATTACAATCACGTGTCGAAGAATTAGAAGAAGAACTTGAAAATGAACGACAATCTAGAACAAAAACAGAAAAACAACGAGCTGATTTAGCAAGAGAAATTGATGAAATGAATGATCGATTAGAAGAAGCTGGTGGTGCAACAACATCACAAGTTGAAATGAATAAGAAACGTGAATCAGAATTACAAAAACTTCGTCGAGATTTAGAAGAGGCTAATCTTCAACATGAAGCTACAGCTGCACAATTAAGAAAGAAACATCAAGATGCTGTTACTGGTAAAATAATTTTTTTGTTAATTTTAACATTTTAATAATTTCTTTGTTTTTTTTTTCTTTAAAGAAATGGGTGAACAAATTGATCAATTACAAAAATTAAAGAATAAATTAGAAAAAGAAAAACAAACAGTTAAATCTGAATTAGACGATTTACGTACACAAATTGAACATGTACAAAAAGGCAAAGCAGCTAGTGAAAAACTTTCAAAACAACTTGAACAACAATTAAATGATATTCAAATAAAACTTGAAGATCACGTTAAACAAATAACTGATTTAACACATGTTAAAACAAAATTATTTAGTGAAAATTCAACTTTAACTAGACAAGTTGAAGAGTTTGAATCTCAAATTGGACTTTTAACTAAAGGTAAAACAGCATTACAACAACAATTGGATGAAGCTAAGCGATCACTCGAAGAGGAATTACGTGGCAAAGGTTCAGTTAGTAAGTATATTTTAATAAATATTCATATTTTATTATTTATTTATTTTCTACCTTCATATAAAAAAAAACGAATAGAAAATAGAAATCTCAAATCAATAATAAATTTATTTATTTATACATATGAGAAACAAAAGAACATAAATGAAAACAATAGTTGATCGATATTTTAACAATTGAGTTGACATTCCTATGTATTGTAATTCTACATTTAAAATGATTGATACTAACTTCTGATAGTAACATAATAAAAACAAAAAGTTGTAGAAGGATTCAGTAGTGGCGTAACTAGGGGTGGGCATGGCCGGGCGCCGCTCGGTCTCCAATAGTTTTAAGCCCGGGCACCGGTCAAAAGAAAAATTACACCTCTCATCGGAACATCTTTTGTCGCATAATCAAAAGCACTGAGAACCATTCGTAAGTCTTACAAATACGATAAAAACTAGACACGTTGATGAGTAGGCAGTATTTGTTCTCTGTTTACATGGTCCGTTTTTCTTTTTTCTGCTTGATTTTACTCCACAAAAAGAAAATACATTTAGGACTTCGAATATGCCTTGAANCAGAAATATCAGAACATGTTCTTTTTTAGTTTATCAGTGATAGGATTTACTTAAGTCATTTAACTCCTACGGATAGAATAACTTTTATTTAGACGGTGACATCAAAAATAGATTATGTACGACTATTGTCAAATCAATGTCAACAGTAGAATAGCAACAAAACAAAAAACGTATGAAGATAATAATGGAATCAATGTGAGTTACACTGGAATATGCGATCAAGTAAATAAATGAGTCTACAAAAATAAACCATTCATCTGAATCAAAGTGAATAGGAGGCTCACTTCTTATACAAATTATTGAAAAAACAATCCGATAAGAAGTTCATGTCTTAGAGCTATTTAAAATGTTCTTTTCCTTTTGCAATTTTTAATAGAAATACGATGGAACTACATGTCATGTCTAACATAAACTGCGTTTATCTGCTTCTCAGTTGTTTTTTATTCAGACGAAAAACTTGAACTAACTTTTATCTACTGATTAAATTTCGAATTCAAATTTACATAGAATCTTTCGTTATTTCATACTCTGCTTTTTTTCTTTTTAAGGCACAAAAAAATAAATTATTAACAAAATCTATCTAATATTAACAGATTATTTGCGATAAAAGAACGAATACATGAACAATACTAATTTTATTAGTTATTGGTCCTGTATTCTCTACTTTTTCTATTTTTAGATAATGTCTTTTTTTTAATATATTTGTAAATTTTGTTGTACTACTTCAGGACGGAGGTTTCAATTTTTATTCTTATGATAGAAAGTGATGAAAAAAGTTCAACTATAAGGAATGCTTTTTGGTTTTTATTTCTATAATGTGAGACATTTTGTTTAAATCTAAATATTTTTCTTTTGAATAACTAAGTGAGTTTTCTATCTAATGTATTCTATAATAAGATGTCTTAGATAAACTATACTGACAAGACTCTTCAAAAAAATCAAGCATGTTAATTTTCAGACTCAATTTGACTTGATCATATCTATTTTTAATATGTCATTTTCAAGAACACAACATTTTAAACAAAAGAGGGTTGCTCACCTTTTTATGAACAGCTGTTGAAAATTTAAAAGTATTAACAAATTTGTAAGACAGCAAAGTTTATCAAAAAATATAATATAACAATTTTAGTTCGTTTTTTTTCATAATGCTCTTAATTTTGAAAGAATGATCCTACAAAGAAAAATAATTTCATTTTCTTGAAAATGATATTGTTTAAAACTAGATAAGACTTTGCCTAGTAAAATCTGAAAACTAACAGTACCAGTTTTATTCAGGCATCTTCCCATGAAGATTCACCTATGAAATCTTAGTTTAGAATATATCACATAGAAAATCTCTTTGACTATAAAATCACGATCTACATTTATACTAGATGGCTCACAATATGCAAAAAACAATCAAGAAAATGTTATTATTAAACTCTTTTCCTCTACCTTCTATAACTAAATGTTGTTATCGTTACATTTTCTAAATAAATAAATAAAAATGATTCTCCAAATATAAAGCAAATTTGATGGATTTTATCAATTGATACTAGAAAATAAGATTAAAGTTTGATTACTATACTTTGAAATATGAGATTCTTATCTAAAAGTTTTATCACATTATATTCTACAATGATGCATTGACTATCTTCAATTTCGAATACTGAACTTCAGAACACAAAATTAATTTCAATCGAACATTTACTAAAGAATCGAAAATAATAGCAATTAAATTATATAAAAATGAATTCCAATACATATGACACCTTTCAAGGGCTCTTTCATTTCATCAGTCAGTATGGGTGAAGTACGGACTGTGGACTTGAATCTGGTTCACTTTTGACGACCCAATAAATGAATATTAGGGCACTGATCTATTACATATGTTACTGAATAACGACATCTTTATTGAATACCCAGGACGAACAATCCGACAGTTAGATCTCGTCGGATCCTATCAAAAAAGTAATCGGATTTCATCGGAAGTTGTCGGATATCGGGAAGTGTCGGAATTTCGGCATTCCAACAGGAATTCTGGTCATTCCGACATCCGGCAACGTTCGATGAATTCCCATCGGATCCGATGGGGTGAGTTAGACCTGGATAGACTCTTCTGTTATTATTTTCTTATAAATATAGCTCATTTCATCAGTCAAGTCAACAATCATTCATAAAGGCTTACTCACGTGTCAAATTCACTAAGCCAGATTATGACAAATTCCAACATAGCCTATTCAACATCTCTGAATAGAAATCCATCTATTGTTTTACCACTATTCATACCAGAGACATTCATTGTAGTAAAATCATTGCTACTGTGAAGGTCGAAACAGTTTCTTTTTGAAGCACATTGGAAAACTGTATGATTTTATGAATGTTATTTAAATACTATCGATTTTTTGAACATATTTGCTTCATGCTAATATTAAAGTGCAACTGTTTATATTCTGTGTGCACGTTGACTACAGTGAATAGTCTAGAAATGATTCATTTCTTCGATTCATTGCATTTAATAGTAGTTTGAACGTATCGATTTCAAACTTCCACATGTGTTTCAAATTCTTTCGAATATGTATCAGTCACATAAGTCGATAATTAGGTTTTAAAAAATAGTGCCTTTTGAATTTTGTTGAATGGTTCACTTGTTAACTTTGTTAAATATAACCATTATCCACATAAATTATTCAATCACTCAAATACTAAATTTCATCCATGTGTAGGGTATTTTTATCATGATTTATTTTTAGACTTTTACAACATTAAGCAAACGTTGGCATTTAACGAATAAACCGAAATTGAATAGTTTTTATAATTATTTGTATACGATTTCATGGTCATTCAAACGACTTCACATATCGACATTAGCAGATGATGACACGATTAGTATTTGTCCGAATGTTCAATATCTAACTTTGTCGCTGTACCATGTAAAAATTTATCAAGACGTTTTCCAAATATTCATATACTTAACGTTCTAACCGCATACAATGTTTCTTCTGACGATTATATGAAATTTCGTCGACTTCGTCATTTGAAAATAGCCAAGGTCGAAATGGTTTCGTTACTTTCAACGAAACGTATTTAGGCATTGACATTCTTTGACAAATTGAAATTATTAAAAACTTCAATCATTTATTCAAATGTATTACATCTGATCTTAGAAAACAATGAGATTAACTCCTTGAATACTGTCATTGCACTAGTTCGATGCTTTCCTAATCTTCGTTCACTTAAAATTAAGCTTCAAACAAATGTTGAATATGATGATTGTTTCGACATTCAACGGGATGGTGAACATTTGCCATATCTATGGTTTTTAAAAACAAATTGGATCAGTTGATTCGACTACTGTTCGGATATATCAGTATGGATATCTGTCAAGACACCTTTAATATAGAAATCGACTCCATTCTACGGATATGGCAATGATAATGAATTAACTTTTTGTTTGTGAATATGGCTTTGTACAGAAATTCTTTATATAAATTAGATTAGAGTCAACGGTTTTTACTATTCTTCGATCTATTCTTGTACCATATTTATTCAATAATCTGTTCAATTATTGCTATTCACTGGATAATCTTTATTTCAATAAAAAATCGTCAAATATGAGATAGTTGTTCAGTGCTCTTAGAAATTTTACAGATTATATTCAGAACTGATTAAATCTTATTTAGCCGATACAATCAAGGAGTGATGTTAGGCCTGTCTGTCTGCCTATATTCATTTCATCAAAACCTACACTCTCAGCAGAATAAACTCGTGCAAAGATTTTAATGATTTTTTCATAGAAGTTATTCATTGAAGAGTTCTATTAGAACATTCTTTTATGATATTGTTTTCATAAATTCTAGAATCGATTGAGCGCAAGTTTTGTCTCTAAATTTCTTAAATGAAAAATTATATGTTCTTCTTTGAATTACCCGATGTGGCATAAAGCTTGCAAGATTTTGTATAGCACCTATATTGCGGCTTAGTAAAATGCTAAAATCTTGAACGGTTCTTTTCACAGGCGTCGTAAAAAACTCTATAAAAACTGTGTAATGAAATTCCTAATGACTCAGTCAAGTGGCTTTCACATACTCATATTATTAGAACGGAATCAATAGGAATTTCTTTCTACGACTTTTCTTGCTGCATATTTTAAAAAAGGTTTAAAGTTTTATCACTCTTCTAAACCGAAATAGAGCTGACATACAATGTTTTAATCAGTATGTCGTATCCTGTGACGTGTGAATGGATAGATGTGGGTGAACGTGTCGCTGTACTGAAAACCTAGATCCTTTAAAATTCCGCTTTGTACACGGAATTAATCAACTACATATATACGGTTATCGTGTATTGAAGTTTTCAAATCTATAAAAGAAAGTAAGGACAAGTATGACTGAAAAGATTAAAAAAAAGTAAGAGTATAATTGGCAATCTATTGTATTTATTGACAAAATTTTATTCTTTAATAATTAATACGGTCTGGTTCGTATCTTCGACAAGTCCTGGTAATTCATTAGAGTGTGTATCTCTATTTGAGATTGTTCTAATACAGTATAGGAAATACAAATGACAGATAAGATCTTTGATGATCACGACTTGGAAGCACTCCTTTTCGAATTTACGTCAATATTATAATGATGTTCTCCTACGTAATTAACTACATAAAAGTTCATTCTCGCTAATTAACCCAACGTCTCAGCTAATTTAAAGGAGACCTAACGTAGTTTGACCAAAAAAACAGGATTTGAAGTAATTATAATAGCTTTAAAAAAAAACAGTTATTCTTTTCAGTACTGATTGATTCACATTAATGCTCTCTAGCTCATGAATACAGAAGAAAGAAGAAAATCTATGGATAGTAGCATGTTTCGAAGTCCATTGGATAATCATATTCATAATTGGGTACTTTGCCCTGGAACCAATTGGGTAAATCTTGTAATGGACGTTGACATCAATTTTTCTATATCGAGATCATCTGCTTTCATAATCATTTTGACTGTTTTTTGTTCCGCCTTTTTCACAGATAAACGATTATCATAACGATAATGATGATGAGTTTCATTATATTCAGTTTTTCAAGTTAAACAAGGATGTGGTGTAGGTATGAGTGTGGATTTGAATGAAGATAACATGAATAATTGCACCCATACCCTAATGTAGAGTAGATCTAGATGTCTACTATTTATGCTACAAAATCTCAGCCTATTCCACTGAAAAAACATATAAGAAAAGAATGAGACTTGAAGAGGATCAAACTTATTACAGAGCTTTTATGTAGATGCTGCAGAATTAAAATAGCATCAAATGTTCTCTTGCCATCTGCTCTTCACATTAAGACCTAAATGCAATTTTGTGCAATGACGATTTACATATATCCGCCAACGTATATGTATTTTATCTCAACTTAGAACAAAAAAATAACAAAATAAACACGATATGAAAATAATAGTCATGTAAATGTTTGCTTACCTTCATATTATAGCGTGTCATTATTCATAGTGTAACCAATAATCATTCAATCATGTCGTCAGATTGTTATGCAAGTATTCATGTTGGAAATTTCTTCTTTACATTATTTTTATACACTTTCTGCTGCAAATAAAAAATAGTGACAGCTGAACACTAAAATCGTAATTGTTCACATTTCCTCTCTCCTATATTAGCGTTTCTTCAGTATTTTTTAAAACGACTGTCCAGTGAGCTCAAAGAATTGACTAAAAATCATGAGGTTCAATTGTACTGTCAATATGAAAATTCTGGAAATAATGAGAAATTAAAACAATTCTGCATATTTGGACATTTATTATCACGAACCGAATCATATTTATATAGTATCTACAGAATTCCTTTTCAAAACACCAGACGTACAACTGTTAACATATATTTATCATCCAGTAGTGAACGACGATGATTCAAAGCCATACTTTTGTACTCGATGTTATTATGATGAATGGATGCCGACTTTTCGTAGAAGTCGATTGATAAAACATTTTGTAAATGTAACTGATCAACCGGAAGCTAACAAGACTAACTGCTTGATGAATCCAAAAGCTAAAGAATTGTTCAATCAAAACAGGGCTGAGCATGAAAAAATATTCGTATCTACGACCCAATCAATCAACAGCTTCATTGAAATTCGCTGCTAAATAAATGATTCGTAAAGAACTTCATTTTGATTTAAAAAAGCTCAGTCAATTACCGCTATCCACAAGCTTGAAGAAATATTTGAATTCGCCATTGGATACAAGCTAGAACACCTCAATAAACTCAAGACTGTATATTTTCTGATTAAGTGGCACGCTCTTTGTGCTTGGGTTTTATGCACAATTTTATGGTACAATTAAATAAAGGATAGCAGTAAAATATTCTTTTCAACAAGGAGAAATAATTGGCTTCATGGAGTTTGAAGTCTTTTGAAACTTTTGAAATAGGTTAAATCCAATCAAAACTGACAAAGAAACTGAATCATTCAGAAAATGTGACTCAAAGATGCATAAAAGTGCAACAGATAAACAATTTCTTCAAATTTTATCAATAGAACAGGTTTGATTTTCATCGATTTTATTTTATTAGAAAAAACAATTGTTATTGTCTTATTGATATACTAAAAAGTTTAAGACTGTCTCAGATAAAAAAAACGTCATAGTGGATATTCGAATGTTTTTAGAGGAGATTTTTTATTTCTAATAAAATAACACCCAATATGATTTTCTCAGTCATTAGAAAAAAAGAATAGAGAATGTTGTAAAGACAAGTCCGATCTCAGATGTTCTTGAAACTTCATTGAAATTTCTTGAAATCTGTTAAAAGTCTTATGCGAAATGGGAAATGATCAGCAGACGTCACATGTTTGACTATTTTCTCATGTATGCAGTAATAATATGTTCTAAGTATATTTTAAACTTGAATTACATATTGATTGAATTCACTATTTCTGATTGATAAAAAAGAGAATGAAACTACGCTTGAAACAATACACTTACATATTTTCTTTTGTTTTTCACAATGACGTTTTCATTAAATCAAACTGCTGAATTTTCAGCTAAAAGTTATTCTTTATTTCTAACAATGCATCTTTTTAAAGAACACAAATAATTTCTAACTCTGTTAATATATGACCTACAAGTATCGTTGAACAATTAAGAGAAAATGATGATTTTTCGTGTAAATGTAGTTCACGTTTGAAATGTGTATTCAGAAATACAAAGTCTACCTGCATGAGCCAACACGTGTAAAGGAAAATGTTGAAGACATGGCTATAAAAAATTTTAAGCTGGAAAAATTTGAGAAAACAAGTGTTTTTCTTATAGAAAGAAGAGCACAAATTTCGTAAACGGCTTCTTTAGTTTAAGTTCAATAGAAATGAGAGTGTGGGTGAGGTTGTGACTATGGATTTGTCGTGTCGGTATGAGGATGATTTTTGCAAGATTCACACGAATCTAGTAACATCCATCCTACACGCAGATCCACGTTCACGTTCACCTACACTCACATCCCATCCACACCCACACCCCAGGTACACTCACACCACCCACCACAGATCTGCACATACTCACACCTACATACATGGATAATACTTATCATACATTTATTTTACGGCATATTTTATGTGCGTGTCATAATAATATTAAAATTGTCACTTAGCAATTTTTCTTTCGTTGTCCTTTAGACTTCTTTTTATTCTGGTTCACTGACTGTGCTAATTGACTTGGAATATAGTTATGATGCTGAGACTTAGCGAGAGCTGCAGTTTGAGTTTCTGGTTTTTGTGTTTGCGTTCTCGGCCACTTTATTGTAGCTTGACCCGGAGGCGCTGGTGGCAGTGGTCGTGGTAGTGGCGGTGGTCGTGGTTTTGGTGGTCGTGGTCGTGATAGTGGTGGTCGCTGCTTATCAAATAATCCTGGTCCAATATTATCTAGGCTTGAAAATATATTAATTAAATATTTATTTGATGGTCTGTTACAATGATTGGCAGGCATTGAATAGATAAATATACGTTGGTTACAATAGCGAAGTAATATCTTCTGATTATTACAGGTAACGGAACGAGCAGAAGCTATGGCTGCCTCAGGAAAATATAAGTGTGCATTTAGAAGGTTGGCTCCCCATTGAAATTTATTTACATTTCTAACAGCTGAAATTTTATCATACTTTTTGTGATATCCGTAAGTGATCATATGTTTATATGGACGTAAAATTTTTCTCTCATCACGAATCGGCTTCAATTTTCTTTTGCCTATCGAAGCAATTTGGGCCCTAAATTGATCTCGAATTCGTTCCATAGTTTTCTTTCCCATGTATTCAAATGACGATCGTTTTTGTTGACGATAAAGTGAAACCCAATGATGACGACGCCGATATACGATTTCTTGTCGTATATATTTCAACATTGTTTTAGTTTTCTTTAATTTTGTATCGATTTCGTACCACTTTTTACGAACAGTCTCATTCTTCTTGATAGATGTGGGTAGTCGGCACAATCCTAGAATATGTAAACCAGAAAATCGTGTGAGAAGTTGCGGTTTTTGTTTTAAGGTTCTGTTCATCATTTGTGCTGACGTTATGTACGTCTATGGGGTCTTACATTTCGAACTAAATTTTGGAAAGGAAATGACTCTCATTTTCGCCAACAAGGAGTGAGAGTGGAGTTAGTAGATCTATTGTCCGTTTCAAATATAATGCGCTCGACTGGTTTTGCAATAATTCAAGTACGCCAAGAGCTGCAGAGCTGCGGTTTTCATCAGTCGATAGAGGAGATACGGGGAGGTCTTTTTACCAAATATTGTGTAAGACAAAATCGTTTTAAAATCAATCATTTCTGCAAAGTATTGCAAAAAATATATGAAAACTGACTATCATTTCCGTGAAATTTTAAGAAAAAGTAAGAAAATTTGCTTAAAACTTAAGAAAAATTCATATTTTTCGAGGGAGCAAATGAATAATTTGTTTTGCTTAGCATTACGATGTTGGAAGATAATTATTCGAGTTATACCTTAAACTATAGAACTGAAGTTACTCTATCTAAATCACATATCAAAACCAAAATTTCATGGAAATGATAACCAGTTTTCATGCATTTTTTGCAATAGCTTGCAGAAATGATTGATTTTAAAACGATTTCGTCTTACACAATATTTGATAAAAAGACCTCCCCGTATCTCCTCTATCGACTGATGAAAATCGCAGCTCTGTAGCTAATATTGCACTTGAGTTATTGGAAAAATAGTGGAGCGCATTATATTTTGAAACAGACAATAGTAAGAAGAATCCTGCTTATTATCAGAAGGCGAGAACAGTGCATCCTACTATATTTAAAAGATATCAAATTCATTCAACTCCAACCATATTCTGCTTATTAATCCAAGTATTTCGAATAAATCATTACAATACACGCTCTACAGACTCATCATAATTTCTCTTTTATCAACTATGGAGCACGTGTAGAGCCCATCGGATATAAGAATTTCTGGGCCCGGTAGAGTTAAAATTGTTGGATTCGGACCTAATTGACTGATCTTTTGTAAGTAGAGTCTATCGGGTTCAAGGACTTTTGGTCCCGAGCCCGGTCAACAGATAATTTTTCTGCTGGGATCCGACTAGGTCTGAGTCCATTTGAAAGGCTCTAAGCACGTGGACCTTTAGAATTACTTACTGTCCTATACAACTATATATCCCCTATTTTTGACGCGATGGTGCTAGTAGGTTTAGAATTATTTGTTAGCATGTATACCTATATAAAGGGTGTTCCAGATATTCTGAAACGATTTTAAGAATTCACCGTTCTCGCATTCTACAAAAGCAAATTCGCTGAAACTTTGGTAGATTGTTGTACATATGTGGTACTACATAACTGCAAAGTTTCAG
>CAJNSZ010000046.1:519948-654892 GCA_905329745.1 Rotaria sp. Silwood2
GATGAAGACGACGTCTAACCTCTATGAAAATAACATTCTTCAATAGATTTTGATGTAGTGACAGATTAGTCTTCTATCAATTTTTCAGCAAATTCATTTGAATTTCTATAACATTGCTAGAGTTTTCACTAGGGGAGATACAGGAGATGGTGTGGGAGTATATGTGGGTTTGGGGTGTGATGTGTGGTCGTGGATATGGGCGTGAGTTTTAGCGAAGAGAAAAACTGACATCAGCCTCAACACCAACACCACACCCTTACTTTATTGGTGGTTTTACTTGCTTAATTTAGTCTCCGTGTATAGCGGTCACGTTTTTCTCATCATGGAAGCTAAACTGATTGTGTTTACAATCCTGTGCCACTTCTATGCAGCATAAATCTTTATTATTTTGTGCTGTAAGTTTCGCCATTTTTCTAAAATAGGGTGAAAAAGCTTATTAGCGCAGCCCCTCTGGGGTGAGTATGTGGGTGTGGGATGTGGATCTGTGGTGTGGGGTGTGGATGTAGGTGTAGGTTTTTTCACTCAAACCCATCACAGCTACAGTCACACCCACACCTACATTCATCCACATCCACCCACACCCACATCCCACACCTACTCATACCCACACCTTCATCTTAAATATAAAATCTCAAAGAAATTCATACATTGACCGAGTCATGGACCTGAAACGGGTAATTTAATTTAATTTCATAAAGGAGTAGATATATTGTTTTGTGTCACTCACTTAAGAACTAGATAATTGAGAAACTTGATTTATACTGAAGAACAAATTTAAACTGAAGCGGAGAGAGTTTTTAAGGATGGTGGGCACTGCTCTCTCAACCACAATTTCCTGGATACGCCACTAGCATTCACACACCTAGTTTCATGGAAGAAACCGCTAATTTAATGTCATTGTAATCACATGAAACTAACGTAAACTACCGCAGTCAATCAAAGGTAGCGAATTCGTTTCGGTATAAACATTTTTCGATCAAGAATCTCCATAGTTGAAGATGAGAGTGCTGATATATTAACATAGAGAAAACTCATAATCTGCTTGAGTATGGACACGAAAAACATCGTGGAAGATAATACTCGACTAATGGGGTTAGAGTAAGACACTTTTCACTAGATTTTTTAGTTTGAGAAATATTATCAATATAAATCTGATTTACTGTGGATTCTTTTTCTGTAGCTTACTGAATCTTATTGTTTTAAATAATTTAATGATTTTTTTAGTTCCAGAAACGCAATGACATGATTTGACAATAGTTTGCATTGTTGTCGATTGAATGCAGAAAAAAATATTATCAATAATTAACTTTTACATTCTAAATTTTGACAAAATATTTATTTTAGTTTATGAATAAAAAAATGAATTGATTAGAAAACAAAGGCCCGTTTTATTTTCAACGTTAATTGAACCAAACCTCGAGTTGATTATTTTAATCATATTCAAAATGATCTATTGATATATCATTCTGAAATTCTTTTTTTCCAATATCGATAAAGATTTTGACAAGATTGTTTTATTTGATATTTATCAATTGATGGCCATGGATAATGATCAATAAGATAACCAACAAGACGATTACAATCATTAGCATATTTTAAAGGCTCTTGCATGTGACAATGCCATATAATATCGATCTAAATATAAAAATCTTATTATAATATAATTAATATTAAAATAATTACTGCATATGTTGGATGAATGAGATCATATTGCTGAGTTGGTGGATATTTTGCTGTTATATATAAAAATCTTTCATAAGATTTTTTTAATCGTCTCATTGCTGATGAGTTTAGATCGATTGGTTTTAATGGATTAAAATTCCAAAAATCCATGTACATCCGCAAACAGATATGATTCATAAAACATTTGCATGAGTTTATCCAATTGGCATCAAGAATAATATCAGCTTCTGTAAATGAAAATGGATTTTCATAATCATTGAGAGGATATGATGAAAATTGAAAATATGTTTCATCCCAATAAG
The DNA here is from genome assembly GCA_905329745.1 of Rotaria sp. Silwood2. Lineage (NCBI taxonomy): Eukaryota > Metazoa > Rotifera > Eurotatoria > Philodinida > Philodinidae > Rotaria > Rotaria sp. Silwood2. Next base: position 521,934 of record CAJNSZ010000046.1, read on the forward strand.
AATAAATTGGAATTAAACATTGAAATCTATGAAAATAAGGATAAATATATTTAGATGAAGACATTTTATCATTTTGATATAATGGTAATGAACAATATTGCTCATGAAAATGTTTTTCATATAAATGTAAAGTATCTAAAAAAGCTTGTTCTTTAACAGATTGCTGAGTATGATTTAATAATAATGAATGATCAATAATTTGATGAAATAATCGAAGACAATCATTTTGATATGTTAAAAGTCTTAAAAGATGTGTTTGCCAAACTATTTCAATATCTATAGTTGGAATAAGTAATTTTTTAGGATATAAAACTTTTAATTGCATAAATCGATAATATCGTCTAATCATTTGTTGTAATATCACTGATTTACGCCATTTTTTCTGAAAATTTGAAGCTTTTTCTAATAATGATATTAATACATGAGCAGTTTCGTCAACATCAACTGATAATTGAATAGTCCTATAGAAGATAATCAAAACTTTGAATGAATCAAACGTTGACTTACATATTTAATGATGAATTTGGATGTTGATTAAATCCAAATATAGGGGAAAATGATTCATTACTTTTTGATCCAACAAGATACCGAGAAAGTGAATATTTCAATCCACAACCTACATTCATTGTTCGATATTTTCTCTCAAGTCTTTTTAATTCTTGATTTTGAAGATATTTTTCAAAAATCCAATCAATATAAATTTGTTTATATGATTTTGAATTTAATTTGGTTGATACTATTTTACATTTAAATGAATTCAAAATAAAGAAGATAAATCTGACTTACTATTGCATCTTGTTTTCCATATGGTATCTTGATCAACAATCATTTTAAAATATCGACAAACTAATGAAACATTTTCTAGATCACGAACTGATAGTAATCCAAATATTTTGAGCATAATTTCAGTAGGCATATTAATAAATGGGGAATTTAATAATGCATTTTGTGTTTTATCGACTGTCCAGAGATGTTTCCAGGTTATTTTTCGAGGAAAATCTTGTATTTCATTTTCAATAAAATCAATGGTTTCCGATTCATCTTCTTCATTTTTCGAATTTTTATTTAATTTATCAGCTAAAATGGTTATTTGTGTACTTTTTTATTTTATACCAAACATGTAGAGTATTGAGATACAATTTTATAGTGAACTATATATTACCAATCGTATTCATTTAGAATACAGTTATATGAGTGGCTCATGAACCATCTCAGAACGCGTAATAAAAAAAAACATTTTTCAGGCAAAAGACTTTTTTTTGTCAAATGTTTGAACACTATCGAAATACTTTTCTTATCATATTTTTCTGCAAGTTACCGATGAGAAAAATATAGATACAAAATTATAATCATGACTGTAATTTTTCCAATGAAGGTTCTCCAGTGAAAAATTATCGTTTCACACAAAGATTGACGATGGTTGTAGGCTAGAATAGCCTATAGTTCGTTGGTTTTTCATTCGAAAGACAATCTGACAGTTGAGATGATTACCTAGTTGATTTATTAAGTTTTGTACAAGCACACACAAAGAAGAGAAGAGAAATATGTCTGTTTATATAGATTGTCAGTGAAATATTGCTTCTTAATCGTACAACTCATCTTTGTAAGACTAATATTAGTATAGGTAGGGGCTTACTCTGTTTGAAATTGGTTCGCTCACATGAACATAGAAGACATAGAATACTTTTCATTCTTTTGTATTTCCACACAACTTGTATGAATGATCGTCATTTGATCATGTATCACACAGATTATTACACAAAAAAATGCGTAAAAGAAAGAAAAACATGTAATCAGTAGTGTTCTTTTTTGTCTGCTTTTCTCCCTTATTATTAGACATTCAATTAGCATTGTTTTTGTTTGTTTTTTTCTCGATTCTGTTGTTCTATCTTTCATCTATCGTTATGTACCAAATGAATAACATAATAGTCAGTGATCAGACCTTTGTAGATGACGAAACGATCGTGTTTTATAAGTTATAAATATGATCGAGAATTTTGATTGTTAATATATAGAAATAGAAACTGCAATTTGATCCATAATCAGGGTTCTAAGTTCACTTGATTTTTCATAGTTAAACAACAATATATTGTCCCTATTTCATCAAATGCATCGCTTTCTAATAATTCATCCTAGTCCATTGTCGAATATCATATTAAACAATCATAACAGTTGAATCGATAAGTATATTAGATGTTTGTAATTTTAGAACAAAAAAAATATTGATCGAACAATTGTGAAAGCGTTCCAATGGATGGAAATGATTTACAATCGATACATTGTTTGCTATATCTTTAACTTTGTCTTCTGTACTCTCTCCTTATTAATATTTTCCAAATAAGGTTATTTCGATTTTTTGAGAAGAAACAGAAAAGAAAAGTATTTATATTCAATAGGTTCCTTTTTTATAGTGGAACTCACTAACACACCTACAGTAACATAGTTATACAAATTGGTGTTTACTAGCTTATTTTATGGCAATGGAAACTACAAGTAACGCTCGTCGCTGTGCGATTCGCTTAACCCTCGACTGACGAGTTTAGAGCAACGATATACTATTTTAACTTACCCCGTAAAACTTTAAGAATATCAAGACTAATGAATCGTCTCTGCCACAATAATGTTCTAATTGACTTTCAAAATGTGCTCAGCTTCAAATGATAGTAATATCTGCATATAAAGTTGCTATTTCGTGCTAGCGTTTTGATTANTATAGAAATCGTTTTTTTCGATAAATTTGACATGCCGATTAATTCGAAAGTTGTATATATAATCTGATGAACGATAAATCTAGTCTGTGGATACACTTCGCGCCATGAGCTTAGTCTGTGCGTCATCTACTTTTGTCCTTGTTTGAATAAAGTTCATAGAACAATTGATGAGATTTTTATTGAAAGAAAAAACTAAATATATATTTAAAAATATTATCAAAAATCTGAGTTTAAAAGTCTTGTTCTTAGATAAATGGTAAAACTTTTCGTTTTTTCAACTTCAAAATATGTTCTTAAAAACATAAGTTCACATGAAATCTGCAGGAAAATACAATGAATTAACTTACAAATAGATTGATGAATATTTTATTTGTTCTCGTTCTCATCATTTATAAAGAATTGCACACCTCCAATCGTTTTTAAACTCATAATATGATTAATTTTCAACAGAGCTTTCTGTAGCCTTGATCGCAATTGTCTCCCGCAAAGACACATTATAAGTGTGTGCTTGCAAGAGATAACTACAACCGAGACTACAGCAATTTTATGGAAATATATACTTAACACGTGTATCTTCAGATCGTTATATTTAATTAAAAACATAAAAGACTAAAATGAAATGTTCTAACATAATTGCTAATCAGACTCGTTGCATTGGACAAAAAAACTCGTCTAAAGAACATATGGATAGAATATTAATTGATGAGTTGCTGCTCTTCCACTAATAATAATAAAAAATGTTTCGAAAAATATTTCACAACAGAAAGAAAAAATTTAATTTATCATATAAACACAACATACGTAACAAAGTATCTTCAATATTATTGACTTCTGAGCTTATAGGAGAATTGTACAAAATGATTCATCACTTTTCAGCTTGTATTTTATACAGGTAAAAAGGATCGCTAGATTAGAATAATTCAAATAAATTTCGGCTTCATAGGCTTCCTCTATAGAGTTACGACTGTTGTCCTCTTACTCAGGAAATAGAGGTCTCGTCTTCACCTACGTCTGTCCTGTAAGAAACCATGACCACAACTTTGATATGATATGTATCTCTAAGAGACATAGGGTATATTTGCATATACGCCATCTAATAAAGCTTGATGAATAATACGAAAATATTAGGTAACATTAGCAAATTTACTTCGACAGAGATATATTTTCTCAAAATCAGGTTTTTCAAGTATACTGTTTACACGGAGAAGCTTTTTACTCAATATAAACGTGGTCATTTTTTATTATGCAGCAGGCTGTTGGAACTAGGCTATAATAAAGACTGGTTTTTGAATTTCTCTTTTACTGAAATAAAAAACTAATATCTTTGCTTTCAATTAGCGATCCTTTTGGCCATGGATTCGAGAGCTTTTGAAACTAATGAATTGACTATAACTCATGAATATCTTGAAGATTTGGTAAAGATATTTTATCCATAATCTATTCTTGATTTCCTTCATTTTCAAATACATTTTCTTCTTATTTTTATTTTCTTGTTTTATCTTAAGATGTTAAATAAAAACAAGCAAAACAAAAAACAAGTAATAAAGAAACAAAACAATTCTTTGCCGATGTTGATCCGTACGATTGAGTCTTGTTGCTGTTGTTGTTGTTTTTTTTTTTATTTTTTCTTGGCATCTTTGACAGCAGCTTTCTTTATACCACGTACTTTTTTCATACGATTTTTACGTTCTTTACGTTGTTTTCTTGCTGTTTTCTTTGGTTCAGCAAGACCTTGTCGTACAAGATGATGACGTGGTTCAAATTTTTTTGCAAAATCAAGTGTATCATAGATAAGTGCAAAACCAGTTGATTTACCACCACCAAAATTCGTATTAAAACCATAACAAAAAACAAGATCAGATGTTGTTTTATAAAGTTGTGCTACTTTTTCACGGATGTCTTTTTTCGAAAGTGATGCACGATCAGGATGAAGTACATCAACAACCATTTGTCGACGACAAAGTAATCGATTGGATTTAAATTTTCGTGTACGAATTGTACAAGCTGAATCCGACATGATTTATGCACTAATCTAAAAAACAAAAATAAATACATACAGATATATATATATATTATTGTTGACGTGAAGCTTTAAATTTTGATATTCGTTTCGGAGGTTCAACTGTAGTTGTTACATCTCGTTCGATCATTTTTCCAGTAAATGCTATTGGTTTATTAGGACCAATAGCACCTGGATGGGGAAAAAGTGCTGGTGATGGATCTCCGATAGGTACAGAATAAGTTTTTGTATGATGAATAAAAATTTTTTTAAATTGTTGATTTGGTATATCATCATCATTATCACTATCAACATCCATTTGATTATCATCAAAATGTACTTTTTTTTTTGTTTTATTTTCATTCATTTTTATAGCACGTTCTTGTAATTGACGTCGTTCTTCACGAATTTGTTCTTCAGTTAATTTTGCACGACGATTTAATGTTTTTTTTTCTTGTTTATTATTATTATTAATATCATCATCAGTTTCTTTAATTTCAAAAAATTTTGTTTTATCATCAAGAAAATCATTTGTAAATTTTTTTTGTTGATTAAATACTTCTTTTTCTTTTTGATGTTTATCAAGATTTTCATCAATATTTTTAAGACGACGATTAACAATATCAATTGCTTGTTTACATGAACGTTCAACAAAATAATTTTCACCCAATAATACAAGAATTTCATTTGAATGTATTATACGACCAGGTATAAAAGCTAATTTACCAAATGGTACCATACATTCATATGTTAAACGATCAGGTAATGTCGAAAGACGTGTATGTAAATGATGATAATCATTTTGAAATTGTGTCCATTTAGCAATTTGTTTATCAACTTCATCTATATAAGATGTTTGTTCAGATATAAGACGTTGAAATGCTTCGAGAGAATCAGGTTTAAGGTCGGACATTATTTTACTATGTGAAATAAAAAACAAAAAAGTAAATACGTTTTTATCAACAAGTAAATCTATTTAACCAATCGTATAATGTGTCCGATAAATTCCTCCGTTGATTGATTGGTCGATCCAAATTTTGTTTCATGTCCATTTGTTTACTTGTTTATTATACGAGAAGTCGAATTGAACTATTTAATAAGAGACGATATTTTCGAATTTTGTGATTAGTGTCATGGGTGAAATAACAGCTTCTCTCGTTGTCATAGAATCAATTGAAAATATTGATAATGAAACTATTCAATTACATTTAAAATGTGAAAATTTGAATATACATGGAATTCAAACATTAAAATGTCTTGATGCTATGCGAAAAGAGCGACAATTATGTGATGTTATATTAACTGTTGAAGGTCATGAATTATTTGTTCATCGAGCTTTATTATCTTGTCATTCAAATTATTTTCGTGAACTTTTTCTTAATGATGAAACAGATACATTGAAAAAAAAACAACTTTATTATCAAATCGATGGTCTTGAATATACAGCTTTAAAATTAATAGTAAAGTTTATTTATCAGGGAAGGTAAAAAAAAGAAAAAAGTTCATTTTTATTAAAAAAAAAAAAACAATATTTTTCTTTTCTTTTCTTTAGTTTTCAATTAACATCAGATATGGTACCAAAAGTTTATTTGGCTGCACATCAATTACGTGTTGAAACAATTTTTAAAGCTTGTTCAAATTATCTTATTGAACAACTCAATGCACACAATTGTTTGAGTATGTTCTAACTTATGAGAATATTTTCTCGTCATATTCGAACTTTCCAAGGTGACTTTAAAAAAAAAGTTTTTATTTCTTATTCAATTATTGTGAACTTATCTAATGAAAATCTACAATGTCAATACTAGATGAAGATATTTTCTTTGAAATAAGCATGTATAATAAAGTTTTAAGTATGCTTATCAGTATACGAGAAAAATTCCTTGACTATCTAATCTTTTTTGAGTCGAGACTGTATTTGATGTCGGTTTGGACAAACTATGAATATCCATAAAAAAAACCTCTCTTAGGAATACTAAAAAAAAATGATTTTCGATTCGAAACTTTGCAAAAAGAGAGAGACTACTGTGAGAATAGATTGTTGTGATAACTTCTGATTTTTTCTTTGATTTTTATCCTCAAATTAGAACATCAAATCTGTTGGCGAAGATGAGCGATGTATATGACATGTTTTTACCGTTGTCGTATCTTAGAAATTGAATGATAAAAAGATTTGAAACTTTCACAATAAACTATTTCATTCACGGTCTATTTTTTGTACAAAATTTCAAATAGCAATTCGTAAATTATTTCTCTACGACTTTGGCTTAAAAAATAACATAAAAATACAATAAGCTAATGACCTATATTCTTTTCAGGATATTCGTAGCTTATTAGGACCCACACGATACACGAAATCTCGACACAAAAGCAATTAATCAATTGTGGAAGTTCCCTTGTTTTTATGTGAAAATGTTTTTAAAACTCTTAATCACAAGAGAATCAAAAATTGAGTAACGACAAAAAAAAAAACAGACCAAGTAAATCATGACTCAACATCTATCGAGAAGAAGAGTTGTAGTCTCGGTTTAACTTTGTCTCAATTGATTAGCAAAAAAAATTATGTCGTTCATTTCTATTGAAAATCAAAAAGTTCATCTTTGATGTATATCTATATGTAATGATCAAAATCTAACTTTGAAACTACACCGAAATCGATAATTTTCCAGGGGTTTTAATCATAGATCATTTATTTCTTGTACATAAATCATTGAAAATATCTACTAATATGTTCTATCATAACACAATAAAGAAAATTTATGAAATTTTATTAGTTTCTTGGACTTGATTTTTTTTCAATTAGAAACAAGAAAAACATTGTGTTCTTTTTCTAGGTACACGTCTAATGGCAATTGATGATGATCTTCGTATGAAAGCAACTGAATGTATTCAAAATCATTTTTTTGCTGTACTTGAAACACGTGAATTTCATGCATTACCATCTATTAAAATTGAACTAGTCGGTAAGAACAAAAAATCTAAATCTTCATGAATTTATTCATATGTTAAATTATAGTAGGTTCCACAACACTTAATACAAATATAATGTGTGATCTTATATTAAATTGGATTAGTCAACACCTTCGTAAAGATAATAGTACACTTCAAGAACTTGGTGAATATGTATGTATAATTCAGAAAAAAAAAACAAGAAAAATAAAACGTTTTAGAAAATTATTTCTAGATGCATTTACTTTATCTTAATTGTGATAAAACACTTCATGATTGTTCGGATATGGATAAGAAAAATATGTATTTTTCTGATATAATTAAAGTAATATTTATTGAATTTAATTTTCTATTTTCTATATGTTTTATTTAGGATTATCAAAGTTATAGATTAACAAAAAGAAGTTTATCAACATCATCACCATCAGGTAACTCAAATGAAAATTCAATTTTTACAACACCAAATTTAAAATTAATTAATAATAATTTAACATCAAATGTAACAAATGATTTACAAGCATTTGAAACAAAACTTATTCATATTGATCAATCAACAGGTTTGATTATACATTATTAACATAGAATCATTTGCTCTAAATTCTTTTTTTTTCCATAGAATATACTTATATTGCTATTGCTGTTGTTAAAGGAAAAATGTTAAGTATTGCTATTCACATGTCACCATCTTCATTATCAACACCAAATACATCTGGAAATGGTCATTTGATACATACAGATAATATTGATGACAATGAGTATGTAACAAAGCTCTTTAGTCCAATTTTAACTACTGATAAAGAGATTCCATTGGCTTCACTTTCAACAGCACGATGTGGTTTTGGTATTATATCAACAAATAATACAATATATGTTGTTGGCATGTTGTTTTTGATTATAATATATTTTTATAATTGAGTTTTTTTTTTCAGGTGGATATGACCGTGGTGATTGTCTCGATACAATCGAACAATTTAATCCAATAGAAGGTAAATGGACATCGTTATCAGTTCCCATGAGTAGTCGACGTGGTCGTGTATCAGCTGCAATAGTTAATAATAAAATTTATGTCTGTGGTGGTAGTAATGGACAACAAGAATTAAATACAGGTGAATATTTTAATTTAAAATCTATGAATAAATGGTCACCAATAAAAGATCTTGATACACCTGTTGCTCATGGAGGTATATTTCTATTAAAATAATATACAAATTTTTTTATTTTATTTGAATATTCATTTAGCTACATGTAGTGATGATTCTTATGTATATTTAATTGGTGGATGTGAAGGTGATATATGTAAAAATGATTGTTATCGATATGATCCTGAAAAAAATCAATGGTCAACATTAGGTTCAATGAATTGTGAACGAAGTCAAGCAGCTGCTGTATATTTTAATGGTAAAATTTATGTATTTGGTGGTTATAAATCAAGTCGATGTTTATCATCATGTGAAATTTTAACATTATCAACAAATGAATGGTCTATTGGACCAACAATGCGTGAAAATCGTCGTGGTTGTGGTGCTGTTTTATATGAAAAAAAAATTTTTATTATTGGTGGTTCAAATGGTGTTACATCATTAACATCCATCGAAGTATATGATCCTATAACAAGCGAATGGATTATAAATATAAATGGAATGCCAAATGAATTAAATATACCACGTGTTGGTGTTGGAATTACTGTATGTAATGAAAAACTTTATGTTATAGGTGGTTTTGATGGAAGAAGTTTTCTTAAATCAATTGAAGTTTATGATAAAATCAATCAACGATGGAAATTAAGTAACAATAATCATAATAAATCAGAGAAGATGAATCATCAAAACTCGAATGATATGAAAACGTAATGAATTACTTCATATATTTGTTTATAATTTTTGCTATTGGTATTATATTGAAAAGAACCTTCTATTGAAAAAAGAAAAGAAATCGTCTTTCATTTTTTTTTTGTTTTTGTTTTCTTATGATATATATTTCTCATGACATGTTCATCTTCTATTCTATACATTGTTCTTCTTTTTTCTGTCTCTATACATAGATATTAAAAAATATTGATAAGTAGATTTGGAATGAATTTAATCATGCACTTTTTGTTTTTTGTTTTTTTGTTGTATCTTAACCAATTAAAATAGAAAAACATATTTAAAAAACAAAAAGAAGAAAAGAAATTAATTAATGATCATCAAGTTGCATGGAATTTAAAGTTTGTTGAATTTGAACAAGTTCTTGTGTATCTAATTGAAGAATATCTGATTGAAAAAGTAATTGTTGACATGTATGTTCTATTTTATTAATATGATCTTGTGTTACGAGAAGTTGTTGATCAGTTGTTGAAAATTGTTTTAATGTTGTTGTTAAATAATCATTTGTATGAGAACTTTTTATGATGGATTTTACAAGTGCAGCTAATGAATTTATAGATGATTGAGCTTTTGAACATATATTTGCTTTGGCATCATCATTTGAAAATGATATAGGTAAACCAGCAACTGGTGTTGTCATTATTTAGTTAAGTTGTGTTTTGCGTTTTGTTTTCTTCTCATATTAAGAAAGATGTAGAATGGAATTATATGGATCGACAAAAATTTATCAAATCATAAATAAGCAATCTAATCATAAGTTTTGGATACTAGCGCCTCTACAGTATGAGGAAAGCAAAACAAAAACGCTGTATACAATCCTAGATACAAGTAACTGCCCCATAGAGTACGTCGGTTTGATTCTGAACCCAGAGAGCTCTAGGCATCTAAGAAAGTTATAGTTTTCAATATCGTAATATAAGACCCTCCTTGAAGGAACGATACATCAGACGTAGTAGAAGATGCTGCCCTGAATCAATTAATTTTTCGAAAAATTAAAAACTTAATTATTGTATTAATGTCAAAATATGTGTAGTTTTTCACAATTTTGAGCTGAAAATCTTACAAGTCTGAGATCAATGTTATTTCTAGCTTTTACACTTCTAAGTAGTTTTCTGAATACCTTGATATTGTCACAATTGCATGGAATAATAGTTGGAAAAACTGGAATAACAAAACGAAATCTTTTACTATGTTTATTGTACCAAAGCATGAACTGAAACTACTAGCGATTTAGAGTTTTTGAGCGTTGGTTAAAAACAGTTCAGAAAAATGACCTTCAAATTTCGACTTATACAATTTTTAGTTCGTATTGAATTGAAATCTGGTGGCTNTGCGACGGCTCAAAATCTTGATGCCCGAGCGTAGTCACAAGGTGCTTCGCTTTTTCCAACATTAACGGTCCATTGATCGTGGCATTTTGAGCTCTCATTTGATGGAATCAAGCAATAAGTGCTTCGCCGATTTCTTCATTCGGACTTTCGCGTTTTCGTTTTTGATTTAAGTTGCCATTGCTCAACGCTATTTTTCTGATTTCTTCTTCATTTTGCCTTATCTTCTTCACCGTAGAATAACTGATGTTGAAATCTTTAGCCACTTCGTCTGGCTTTTTCGATTTCAGTGCTTTCAAGATTTCCAATTTTCGCTCAATCGATAATGTGCAACGTTTGCCGCTGGTAGATACCATTCTCTCAAAAATATAGATTCAACGAAGTTAAATATATATCACCTTTTGGATGGATGAATATCTGATCCCTTTATTGAAGAAACAGCAAGTATATATACATAGGAAAGAGACAATAGACGGACTAGAGAAAAAGTCGAGAAGCTTCGTCCGTCTGTTTAGAAAATGAATAATAGACAGAAAAGACAAGGGTTCTTCTTACTCAACAAAGACGTCAGTTAGGAAATGTGAGTAAGACGAAAAAGAGCATACGTGCAACAGATGAATAGAAAAAGAAAAGAACAAGAACATACAATATGGCTCTTTTATGCGGACTCAAATCGCAAAAAAGTGCCGAAACAAAGCTCTTATAAGCGAACCGCTCCTTTATCTGGAGCTCTTATAAGTGGACTCGACTGTATAATCATAGCACCGACTTGAACACTAATTATAGATCCGAGTGCCACGCACGTTTTTATTATTAGCGACGAAGATGGTGCAAGAACAAGTAAGACCAAAATATTGTAGATGAAAATGTCTCCAAAACCAAACGATTCACTTGTTTCCATTTATGAACACCTTTAATATAATTAGATGCCTCAAAGACACATTTGTTGTTCATTCAACTCTCTTTTGATCGATTTTGAATCGGAAACGGAACCTCGATGATGTAAGCAAATGAATCTAAATAGTGAAACAAAAATAAAACACCTTCAATCCTATAATTGAAATTTCGATCATTTCATACAATTCTAATGACAACGTAAAAGAAAAATTGTCAACCTAAAGGGAAATTTGAGTTGTTCTGACAAAAGATACCTAGTGATAATCATCAAAAGTGCTACTAAAATAAAAAAAAAAAAAGATTAAGTCTAAAGAAATTTTTGATAAAATTTTTAACTGATTCACATGGCTTCAGTGAATAATTCTAATACTTTCAATCATCTTCATCTCTATTAAACTATATTCGAGAATGTATCAAATGTATATTTTTTTGTCACAGATCATATCGAACACATATTTTTTTATACCAGGGTACTCTTAACCATTTAAATATAGTTCAATTCGACATACATGCCAGTCAATCTAAAAATAATGAGTATACCGAGGATCACTCCAGTTTATGAAGCACTGACCAAAATTCTAATTTTTGAAATTTTATGTGCATTTGAACAACCATCATCTAAAGATAGAACATGGGAAAACGAGCTACTTAAAATATTGTGCATCATTCATTTACTAAGCCACCATGAGTGGAACAGATCACAATTTACCACTATTTCCTTAACAGTGGGTGGGTAGTGCTAAAAATTCGATTAAAGATAATTGATGATAATTAGTTTTTCGAATGCGTATAAAAAATCAAAAAATTTAAATTGTGGCCAATCTTTTAGTACATTGTGTTCTCTTGTGAACAGTCTCTTAAATATTCTTTATCATAATCTTTCGTTATATCTATTTGTATCGAATTCAACACCCAGCTAGAAGTGTGGCCATGGAGGAGAAAATGCGGGCATCCACTTTTAGAAAATTGTACATGCACATTGTCAACTCTCAAAAAATTTCTTTGCCTTCTCCCTTTCTCCACTTTTTTCTCTTTTTCCCATCTCTACACTAAATAAGATTAAACAGTACTTTGCACCAAGTATACAGAACAAATATAAATCATATGAAAATTCATGAAATATATGGAACGAAGTCATTATAATTTAGTCTCTGTGTTTGGTGGCATTTCTATGAAAGTTCAGCATTGCAGATGAACCAATAATTTTTTATATACTATTAGAAAAATGAAAAATAAGACAATAATCAATAATAACATTGTTATTGAACGTCCATTATTTTTTAAAATTCTTTCACCAATAAATAAACTCTGATTTCACTCATCATGATATCTGCATGAATAGTGTCTTTGATTCTTTATTTTGAATACATATATATATATAATTTCAATAAACTTCATCGGAACATATTTTTTCTGTTACTATTATAGAAATAGATTCTTTTGTAATTTACATACAAGAATGTTATAATCAATTTAATTTACAAAATCAATTATATTAATAAGTAACATATTTTTTCAAATATTGGATGGACAATGAACTTACATGTCTATTATTGAGAAGATCCAAAGTCAACATAAGTAAATAATCAATTGAATAAAGTTGTAAAAAAGGACTGTCTCGTTGGGGTGCATGTTCCTTTATGCAATGAAGCACAAATGTTATAATCATACTTAAACTGGTAACTATCATAAGATGAATCATATAATGCATTTCTTATGTCAGTCAAGTAGACTTATATTGAATGCAACGAATACCAATTTATTTTATTCAGCTTTTTTCACAGAATTGTCGTCATGTTCGTCTCTGTTTAATTTATACTTAAATGGACAAGGATAGTCAATGCATATACAGAGAGTATATCGGTTGATGATGAAGATGACAGAAGTACTCATAACCATTGCTTTAGTAATTGACTTCAGTTAAATTATTTCCTTGTTAAATTTTTTAACTATAATAATTTGAAAGGTACAGCTGTCTGAAAAACATATGTCATTTCAAATAAGAATGAAGTAGAATAGGGCAGAAAATAAAACGAACTATTTGTTCCATGCTCTGCAAATCCTATTTTCAGTTTCAACCATCTATAGTTTCGATTGTTCGAAATATAAATCAGCAACAAATAGTTTTTGAAACAGTAGCTTCCTAATGGAAGTCAAAGATCAAAACAATTAGAAAGTTTGGAAGTGATCTTTCAAAGCATGTCATTTTAGTGAAAAATGATTTGTTCTCATGGACGCTAACGTTGAAATAGAGATTTACAATGACAAATGAAGGAGGCAGTGATGAACCGAAGCAGATAATATTGGTGTGTCGTGACTTTTTCGCATAGGGACAATATCTTTTCTTCAATAGAACGTAAAAAATGAATTTTAGCTATGCTGAAAAACAAAACGTTGATAGTGTGGAAGCAGGTGTTATAGAGGTCCCTTTTCCCAACACAATTACCATTTTTTTCTAAGTTTTCTTGATGTGAACATAAAAGAATGATATATTGATTAGCAACTCTTTTTTCTTTGACACAAAGAGAGTATCATCGCCTGATTCTTCTTCATTTTCTAAGTAAATTCATTAGTTTTAAGTTTTTTGATATCATGAATATAGTTCGTATGACAGTCCTCATTTCATGCTTCACAACGAAGTGTGGAAATTGGATGTTTTTTGCTACACACACACACACTCTCTGTTATTACTTGTATATGTATATTAAATAGCAATTAAAAAAGTCAAGTAAATTTGGCGAATAAATAATGTTGAACAACATTTGGTTTCTCTTAATTAATGATAACTAACTTATATGACTCTAATCTAGCTCTGTGTCATCGTTGAGATAGACATTGTCATTCGACAAAAACCGAGTAAGATAATTGAATGCTCTCATGTGTTCAAAGAATTTTTTGAATAAGAAAAAAGATTCAGTTTAAATTATGATTATTTAATAAAAATCATTTTAGATTTCTATATGAATGTCTTATATATTTTTTTAGTCAAATTAATTCTGTTTGTTTCTCATCTTTCAAGGCTATGTTTAATTGATTTTCTGAGATAGAAACAAAGTTCTTTATTAATAATTTATGTATTAAAAGATCATTGGATGGCATTGAGACTGCAGCAATTAAGAAATAGCGTTATAGAGGGATTTTCTTGTGATTCTATATCGATTTAATTTGAAGTTGTAGTTAGGAAAATTTCAGCGAATACTTGAAAGTGCGTGAGAAGTTTTTGCTGAAGTAGTCGAAATATAGTCATCACAAAGTGAACATGATGTTCGATGCATAAGTGAATTGTACAACAATCAATTGAATGCATGCAAGCTGCCATTTGTGATCAGAGTTAATCATGATTCACATGTACCCATATCAATAAAATCGGTATTACTTCAGGAGTGAGAGTAAATTACTTTTGTTCGGGACTCTAGATTGAACGGTGTGTATGTAGATAGTCGGCAAAGGATTTCATCAATATTAGCACTATCGGCAAAAGCATTACAATATAATAATTTTGTTTGTACAGAAAAAAAATCAATTGTATATAACGTAAATATTATATGATCAGTTGATTAAAGAAGATAAATAAATAAACGCAAAATAGCAGCAATAACAACATACGGAAAAATATGTCAATAGTAAAAAGGATCACAAATTGTGTTATCTACTTTTTCTTTGCCATCAAAAGTGAAAGACCTTTGAAATATTAAATAAATGTATAGATTAGTTCGATTTTCAAAGCATTTTTGAATTGGAATAATTTCGTAGACTCAAGAAAACCATGCTGTATACAATATAATACGGTTAGAATAAAAAATGACTCGTAAAACAGAATGACAGATTACAAAGAACTATAATGAAACATAATGCAATAATATATCATTTTCAACGATCAAAATGATCGTCGTTAAGTGAATCTTTCAGTCTTGATTTCTCGTTTCCTATCTTAACAAAATAATCTTGCGACTAAAATTATAGCATTCATAGACATGATGAAAAGTACTAATTTCTATGAGCTAATTTCACTCTTTCAGAAGATTTAATGGAAAATATTTCAGTTCAATTGATAATATCGTGTCAATAAACAGAAAGAAAAACAAATAACTGAAATCTTTGAAACAAGAAAGTAGAATATGATTGTTGTTTTATCGACTGTCTATGTGCGATTGTTGATCGATGTAAAATAATTTCAGAATTATGTATTCATAAGATGCTAATATAGATTATATATATTTTTTTCTTATTCTATACCAATCGTAGACCAAACATAGAGTCAGTCATTTCTCTTGATTACTTTTTTTTCTTCTTCATATTCAATATAGAATACAATATGGATAATGCTGTCAAACATTGGTCGATGTTTTTCCTGATTATAATAGAAAGAATATAGTTTCCTTCTTCCGAAATCAGAATAAATAAACGATAGCAATCATACAAAACATATATTGACTTCTTTATTACATTGTATGTTATGTGCTAAATAAATCATCAATATAATTCAATGTGAACTTAATACTTAGAATTTTTTTAATTTCTTTTGTGAATAAATTCTAGACTTATATTTAGATTCGGTCTTGTTTTTTTGCTTATATTCATTAAATTTATGTATCATATCGATAAGATCTATTGAGAAAAATGCAACTATCTTTCAATTAGTGTTGTAACGATAGCAAATGTAAAAATGATGAGCGAAGAATTATTTGTAAAGTTAAAGGGACGGACAAGGCGCACAGAATGAACTTGATATATTGGATTATATCGAAAGACTTCTGATTATCTCATTCTTTTTTTCTTCTTCTTCGTCTTTTCTGTTGTAGAGAGAGAGAGAGAGAGAGAGAGAAAAGAAAAAAGAACTGAAGAATAACGATAAACATGCAAACCTGGTAAGGAAGAGAGAAACTAGATAGATTGACTGTAGAAGCGAGATAAAGTGTGCTCGTCGCGTCATCTTTGGATAGTGTAGGATCATTAATACTAACAACTTAAATATATACGAATTGCTTGCAATTGATTAAGATTAGAAAATTGTCTTCATAGAAATTTTATATATAAAATTAAAGACTTATTTAGAATATTGTTTTTATTTTTGCTCTTGGCTTATATTCTGGTTATCGATGCCAATAATCATTGTCTGAATCCGTCCGATGCCGTCGTTTATTGTTCGATTATGTTCTCTCATTATCAACATATACGATTACTTCTCATGATACAACTTGTTTGCATATTCATCGTTCGTCGGTATGTTCATATTAGTTTGTTTGCTTATTTTTTTTTTCGTACAAAAAAGAAAAAAACCAAAATATGACATGACATTAAATGAAGAAATTGTTGATAACACTATGATACTTTTCTCCTTTTCCATAATTAATAGAATGTATTGAAGTGAACTCAAATTGATTATATACAATGTGTTATGTTGAGTTACTACCCATCATCGAATATACAATGTTCTAAGAAATTAAAAAAAAAGGGCCAGATTTACTATGTATAGAAATCTATCAAGTAGAAAAGAAAAAGAAGAAGAAAACTAAATCGAGTAAGCCTAAGGCACTGAGTGTTTGTTCGCATGATCGAACTATCATTGAATTTGTTCTCACTCTCTCGTATGTAATAACGACAAAATACAACAATTTATTATTTTATTTCTTGTTAGCAAAAAATTGAAAATACCTGATAAAGAATTAATTTTATGAATTACGATCAATAGTATTCGATATAATATATTAAAAATAAATTTCTTATTATTATATGACAGATGACGTATATTAAATAAGATAATATCATTATCTGCTTTTTCTTTATGGGGATCATTCTAATACACTTGAATAGAGTCATTCGATAGAAAATTTTTTGCTATCAACTTTGACTAACTCTTCAAGGTTCTCGAAACTATCGTTCATGAAAGAAAAAAAAAGCTTGGAACTAAAATCTACTGATATTTTTCTACGTATGTTGACAAATCATATTTTCAATGCAAGACTTAGAGTATGAAACAGTTATTCTCGCATTGACAGATGTAGAATTCGACCTAATTATCAAATAAAATTTCGATTTGAAACTTTGCATAGAGATAGACTTTCATGAGAATAATTTATTGTAAAGTTTTCAGATATTTTTTGATTGCTTCTATCCTAAGATATGACTATGTTAAAAGTATGTTTTTTCACAACATTCATATACAACGGCAAAAGTTCAATCTTCTTCGTTCAGAACGGATGCAATCGAAAAATCAGCAGTAATAAATCTTGAATCCAAACTCTTTTCAGCGTATTGATAGATCATTAGAAACTACATGATACACATAGTCTCCACTCAAAAGCGATTTGACACTTAGAAACGTTCCCTTGTAAGTTTTTAAATTTCATACATATCCCATCTGTAAAAAATTTCAATAATTGATAATGTATTCATGAATTAACATTCTTATGATTGGACGCCATTCATTTTCATATTTAAATAAATAACATAAAAAAATAGTTTAAATCTAAAGTTTTTCTGAATGATAATGACCTATACAACTTTATGATTAAATTTAATCTAATAAAATAACTCACAAGAGAACGTTGCCAAATTAAAAATCGCTTTTGACTTAAAAAAAACAGCGAACAATAGATTATCGCCTGTTCTGCAGCGAAAATCTTTTTCCATCAAAACTTCAATCAGTATAAGAAAAAAGATCAATCTACTTTAGACCTAACTTTCATTGAGAGCACTAGATTTAAGTTCTACTGAGCTCCTCTGATAAGATTATTACAAAAAGAAAATTGTGTTCTGAAACCTAGTTTTTTTTGCAAAACCAGCTCTTGGAAGACCTATGAGGAAGTTTCATGCTCATATTTGGAATCATTATGAAAATGATTTTTAAGTTACGAAGGTTTCCTTGTCAATTCATCTTCCACTTAATAAAGAACTTGAACTTCTTTTCATAGAGTTATCAGAGAGCCTCTGCCATCACTCTACGACTTTTTCTTCTGGTTGTGCCACTAAATTACGAACTTTGAATCATTATATACTCTTAGTCTTACAGAATTATCTGTTTATTTCTGAACAACTGAAACTATAAAATTTTATCTATTATGATATAAATAAATTAGTTGTATTTTTCTTTTCTTATGAATAGAAGTTTTCAACGAATGACCGTAAGTCGTTTAAAAAATGCATCCATAATTATTCAAGATCTACTCAAAGAATATGACATTCGTTTACGTCCATCATTTGGAAGNTCTGAAAGACTGCATATATAATGTTATAGATCTATCCGTGTCGTAGTGTTCTCCAAACAAACCAATCATTACTACAATACTTATCATAGTTTATTAACTTTATTGACACTTCTATTCATATTTATCCAATTGAAAAGTAAGGGAATGAGTGAGCTTGAGCAAAAAAATGGTATTTCTCTTGATCAATAATAGCTATCAAAGTTGGAATTTTGCAGATTGATGATAGAGGCTACAAGCTATATGTCCATGTGATCAAAACTTTAAAAGTATTGAATTATCATAAGTTAATAATCAAATAATTGAAAAGTTTAGACAATGTAGCACGTTCAAAGTGTAACTGTTTCTTAGTTCTTTTATAGACATGTATGCCATGATGTTCTTTAGCTCGTTGCATTGTTTTGTTATTCAAAAACTCATTGGAGCACAGTATACTTTGAAACGGATAGTAAATATTTGATATGATAATCTTAATTGAGCCATCTACGTTGGCATCCAGACGGTGAGATATTGCGGAATGATTGTGCAAAAGCTCCGTCTGTCATTTATCCGTTATTCTTTGTTTGATGTATCTACATGAATACAGGTGAAACAGCGAATGCTTCATTTGTTCCCTGTTGTCGATAGCCATCTATTACGCTTGGTATTTCTTTGATCTCTGATTTCAGTTCAATAGACTCTCTTTTTCAAACAGAAGTTTTGTTATTTTTAATAATCTTTGAATAATAAATTAAGCTAATATGAATTTTCATGTGTTAGAATTTAAACGAAACAGAAGGAACTGAAAGTATTCGGTGATGGATAAAAAAAAATTTTGTTTTCTTCTTGTCATAGCTTTTCAACTAATAATAACAGAATAGTTGTAATTGCTTCATATTTTGTTTTCGTACTTTCATATTACCGTATATAGAGATATGACACGATTAAGTATCTTTCACTCACTCTCTTCGTGTTGCTTTGATAATGTCATTTGATGGATCTTTCCCTGATGACTCATTATAAAGAATATGGATGTGATCAAACAGAAAAGAAAGAATAAGTATTGATTGAATCACTCTCCAAAGACGACGTTTGAACGATAGATCATTATCATCCTTAGGTACTATATATAAGTACAAGAATCGATGGCAATGGAGGTACAAAGTCAATGTCGAACATGAATACAATGATACGTGTTGTACTTATTCTAACTAAAGTAATAGTCATTATAATGTGTTTTAATCATATCGATGGTAAGTATTTATTGAGTAATCTTCTTTTCTTTATAAGTAATTGAACAAAAAAGAAGTTAAATTTCAATATAATTTCTCTATTTGAAGGTAAATCAACTGGATGCTTCAATCAAGAATATTCACCATTATGTTTTTGTCGTTCATCATATCGGCGTTCTATAATAACTGATCTATTTCTTGCTAAAGTATCTCTTTCTCAATGTGATAATTCTCTCTCTATTTCTCAATGTCATCAAAGTGAATTTTATCCACCTTCATTTGATCTTACTCAACTCATACCATCACTCATCAATCTTTCACATTGTCTCGAACATATACATTGTCTTCATAAACTACGTTCTATGCAACGTTGCCAACAATGTCAATTAACACCATCATTATCAACACATAATAATTCCTATTCTATTCCTGAAACGATGAATAATCTTTCAACTGATGTGTGTTTTTATCTATGTCAACATGATACATCATGTGGTTTTCTTTGTCTTAGTCGAAATGTAATAATGTCAATTAATTGTCATATATGTCAAGGACGAATACAAAATGTTACTTGTCGGTAGGTTGAATTCTTCACTATTTAAGATTTCTTTCTATTAAAATCGTCTGGATTTATCAATGATTAATATAAGTATTCGGTTATTTTTTGTTCTATAGTTGCATTAAAAGTAAACAATCACAGACATGTCTTCAATCATCCTATGAAAATACAACAAATCGTTGGATGCAAAAACGTGGTTTTCCAGCTGCTGGTATCCTTGCTACACTTGTCTTAGCTGTTATATTACTAGTCATTGCAATTAAACTTATCTATCATCAATTGGATATAGCCGAAAGACGTCAAAGTAGATGTATTCATAATTTAATACTTCAAAAATAAATATCAACAATTATCACATTAGTATCCTAATAAATAATTGTTAAGATTTGTCTATATACTGTTGAAAATGAATTAAATATTTTATTATTATTATTAGGAAAAAACTATATCGAAAAATTACATTTCGTTTGTATTTAAATTATTTTTTTCTGTTTGAAAAGCAATAATATTTGTTTGAGCTTGAGATAAATTTTCTGAACGATAAACTTTTTCATGAATCCATGGTTGAGAAAAAGTTTGATAAATTGTAAGACGATCACGGGGATTTACTTTAAGAAGATTCGTAACAAAATTCTATTGAAATAATAAAAATGATTTAATTTTATCAAAAAAAAAAAAATTAATAGTCAATCAATACATACTATTCCATTGATTGATACATGATCCCATTCTGATGAATTATATTCAATTTTACCTTTAAGAATTTTTTGAAAAATTTGTTTTTGTGTACCATAAAATGGATATGTACCCGAAAGACTAAATTAAATGAGTTAGATAATTGAAAATGTTTTTTTTTTTTTTAAATCTTACCAAAAGAAAAGCAATAAACCCAATTGCCACATATCCATTGATGCCGAAATAGATTCACCACGTAATATTTCAGGTGCTAAGATTAAACAAGAAAAAAGAATATGATTATTAATTTATTATTTTTTTTCTTTTGTTTACCACAAAAGATTGGTGAATGATTAACAAGAAGACTAATTGCATCATGTGTACATAAATTTGTATAAGCATAATCAACAAGACATATTTTTTGTTTATTATCAATATCATGAATTAATATATTTTCACCATGAAGTTTTCCATGATAAATTTTATGTTCATGCATATACTAAATATAAATAGTCAAATAATCTTTAACATTTGTTTTTTGTTTTTTTTATACCTGAAGTCCTTTTAATATTTGAAAGCAATATTTTGATAACTCATGTTCTGTATAGACTTCTGTTTGAGCTATTCTTAAAAAATTAGCAACAACAATAAATATTATAAAGTCGTTTGAAATTGAAAATAATTTTTTACTTTTGAAAAAGATTCGGTCCATTAACATAATCTTGAACAATATAAATATGTGATGGTGATTCCACTATTTCACGAAGGACAACCTTTTAAACAATAGATTGATAATTTTTAGAATAATTGATAATTTTAAAGTTCATATAGAGAAGAACTCTAGATGAAAAGAGTCCTCAAAACGCATAGGCCATATCCACAGAATTATGCCCATTTTACCATATTTTTACAATCCAAAGAAATATGAGCAGAAAATTTGAAACAAAAAGGATTTTTTTTCTGACACGAAGCTTATTTTATACATAAGTCTCATAATACTAAGAATATCTAACAAGTTCCAATAAAATAGGTTGTTTGGATTATAATTTTTAAGATAATCTTATGTTTATGAAACCTACTGTATAGACACAATTTCAGATCAAACATTTTTTATTTTTTTATTTTCTTGTTCATATTCTGTTGTATAGTAAAAACCTGATCAAGCCGACAGAACTCTGTAGATACAACTTATATGATTGAATCGATTTAGATGATTTTCTCGTTAGTTATTGATAAACTTTCTAACGATTATTTCGATCATATATTCTAATCCATAAACAAGAAGAATATTCCTGTTTTTGAACTATGTCATGATATGAAGTGCTACTTAACAACAAATTCGATGGACTAACATCTTCCGTACAACTATGACTAGCTGTAGCTCTGATTCTCTCGCTCCTAATGCTGGATAAAACACTTAGTTTGGTATAGAGTTCTTGCACTCATTTGCTTGAGCTTCCCCCATACGCATTGACTAACCAGAAGGGTAGGTGTATGTTACAACGTAGTCAGCATGCTATCGAATGGGTGATTCGAGACAGATAGCCATTAGTGAATTGCCCAGGTTTATGCCATGGCTAATGATACTGAGGTTTACACAAAGTACCTTGTGGATACGTGTCGAACAACAACGTAGCCACTCAATCATGGCGACTCTAATTAATAAAATACTTATGAACATTCTTGAAAACTTCATAGATTAATATATAAATATAACTCATTCTGAATTCTAAATATAACTTATCAAAGTACCAAATTTGGATGATCAAGTTGTAGAACGAGTGAAGCATTTTTAATTGGTGTTTTTCGATTGCCCTATAGAAATAAATTATAAATTTTATTACTTTTTTGTATTTTATAACTCACGCGTTTTAAAATACATTTAACTGCTTGTATTGTTTGACGATTTTTTAATCGACATTTATATACATCAGCAAATTGTCCACTATAATAAGAAGAATAAAATTTGTGTCTTTTTTTGCAAATAATTTTCAATTCAATGAATTACTGATTAATCAATTCATCAAGATCGTAAATATCTTCGAATTGATGTACTACCGTACTACCACCGATCCAACGTGATTGTTCTATTGATAAGTTTTCATTTTGTTGAAGTTCTTCTACCATTATAAAAATGTAGAGAATATACCTTGACAATGGCAAACGTAAAAAGTGTAGTGACAACAAGAAAATGCCATTCTATAGAGTTATAAGCAAAAAGAAAAAAAAGCAGAAAAACATTCATCGTCAATAAAAGTAAAAAAAAAAGTTCTTTGGTTACGATGATGGAAGAGAAGAACAAGAAGTGTCGTTTTTTTGTTTTTCTTTAATATACTTGTACGTGTCGTACAACCACATTAGAAATTACATTGGATCGAAAAGAATTTCAATGTAAAAGAAATTGTTGTATTTCTTTGATTTTCTTTTATATCAAACAAAAATACAAATTGTAACATTATTTTTAGATAGTATAGGATATTCATAATTATTAACATAGATTTTTTTTTCATTATTCAATAATTTATAGTATAATTAACGTACATGGATTATTTATCCATATATATTTTTATGCGTCTCTTAATAGATTTTAAATGATTACCAATGGCTTTGAAATTGAGAAATAAAATCGACTTTTTATTTGAATAAATTTCAAGGATTTGTTAATATTTTTCGCAATAATTTTAATATAACATAGAAATAGAAATCACGACATTCATATGAAGATTGGATTCGTATTTTGCCTTTTCAAAAATATATATTCATCTCTCATAATTTCAAACTATTTCTTTGATAAGGATAGTCTGAATAAAATATTGCATACTACCTTGCAACAATCAAATGTATTTTTCTCATTAATATTAACACGACAACATTTACGACTACTATTTGTTGTCTACCTGAGATCTGGGCAGACTCCAATTTGATAAAATAAACATAGTACACGACGTTGTAAATAGTAGTTTATCATAGACATGTGTAGGTTTTAGATAAGACTTGATTTCAAAAAGAACAAACAGAAAAGCTACTATATTTATCTAGTCTTTTGTAATGATCTGTCTTATCATTCTTGATTTTCGAAATATTTTAAATCATGTATCGCTATTCAATATTCACACGTACTTTCAACTGTTCTGCATAAGAAGAAACAATCGTGTATGATTGACTAATGGTATCAATGCATTATACTAACGAGAGAAAGTTTTCAAAGTAATAAATTGTTTTTAAGCTGAAACAATATTGAATCAATAGGACTTAATGAGTAAATAAATATTCTAAAGTGATTTGAGCTGCTGGGTCTTTGTTACTGATCAGTACATTTATGTGGGCAAAGTTTCAGGTCGAAATTCAAAAATATCATTTCAATTAAAAACTGACACCCTACAGGAAAAATCTACTAAGCATTCGAAACTTCAACAGCAAAAGTTCATCGTCTCGAATGCAATTTATCATTTGAAATCCTTTCCCAGTAAATGTTTGCAATGCATACCTAAAAGAATGTTTGTTCGATTAAATATTTCCTCATTGACAAACCATTTTCGAAGATATTCATCCTTCAAGATAGATATTATAAATATTGTAGTAATAAAAAATAAAAATAATTGATCAATTAATCTATCTAATATTTGATTGAATTCTTCTCAACAAGAAACAATCATTAAATTTTACTATGCTCATTCTTTCCCTAATTATTATTTTAACGGTGCATCATATAAAGTACACAAATAAATACAAGTTAATAACAAAGAAAAAAAAAAAAAAAGTAATATTCAATGTAACCAAAACAAAAAAAACACAATGAGCTTAATCAATATCAAAACACGAATAGAAAATCATATTAATCACAAAATTCTTCTTCTCTTTACCATNAATCGTGTATGATTGACTAATGGTATCAATGCATTATACTAACGAGAGAAAGTTTTCAAAGTGATAAATTGTTTTTAAGCTGAAACAATATTGAATCAATAGGACTTAATGAGTAAATAAATATTCTAAAGTGATTTGAGCTGCTGGGTCTTTGTTACTGATCAATACATTTATGTGGGCAAAGTTTCAGGTCGAAATTCAAAAATATCATTTCAATTAAAAACTGACACCCTACAGGAAAAATCTACTAAACATTCGAAATTTCAACAGCAAAAGTTCATCGTCTCAAATACAATTTATCATTTGAAATCCTTTCCCAGTAAATGTTTGCAATGCATACCTAAAAGAATGTTTGTTCGATTACATATTTCCTCATTAACAATCCATTTTCGAAGATATTCATCCTTCAAGATAGATATCATAAATATTGTAGTAATAAAAAATAAAAATAATTGATCAATTAATCTATCTAATATCTGATTGAATTCTTCTTAACAAGAAACAATCATTAAATTTTACTATGCTCATTCTTTCCCTAATTATTATTTTAACGGTGCGTCATATAAAGTACACAAATAAATACAAGTTAATAACAAAGAAAAAAAAAAAAAGTAATATTCAATGTAACCAAAACAAAAAAAAACACAATGAGCTTAATCAATATCAAAACACTAATAGAAAATCATATTAATCACAAAATTCTTCTTCTTTTTACCATCTTACATGTCCTTGATATTCTTGTTTTAATGAAACTCGTTTAACAGTTTCGTAACCAAATATAATCAATAATGAATAAATACAGGAATGTGATAGACGAGCTGTTAAACCTTTTGTAAAAATATTAAAACGTTCTTCTTGCCATAATTCATACATGATTTGTGTTACTCGTCGTCGGTTTTGTTCAACTTGTATACGAGTACGACATATATCAATTGGATTTGTAAGTATAGTCGATGTAAATGATGATAAAGGACCAGCAATACATTGAATAACAAGTAATGGTACTGATATATGATTTGCTGAAAAACAAAAAAAAGAAAAGTTTGTTTTTTGTCTTTTGTCTTTTAGCAAAAATATGAAAGACAAAAAAAAAAAAAAGAGAATTATTCATCTTACCAAACATTATTTCAATATTAAGCATTTGTCTTTGATAAAAATAATACGATGGCCACCAAATTGCACTTGTTAAACTAAATAAAAATGTTGAAATTAAATAACCACGATAAAAACCTTTAAAACTAATTTGTGATTTTATATCTTTATCTGTTTGTTTTTCATATAATAATGTTTTACATATATGTTTAAATATTAAATAATTACTAGTACGAATTTCTTTAGGCACATGTATACGAGGAATATGTCTATGATGAAGAGATTTTACTGATGATTTATTAGATATTTTCGTATCCGATTTCAATGATATATCATCTGTAAGACGAGTTTTTTTTCCAGATGCTGTTAATCCAACTAATTGCATATGTTGAGATACAATATCAATAGGACATGCAAGTATTTGTGAACATAATGAACCTATAGTACCACCAATACCAGCACGTAAATATTCATTTTTAGTTAAAATATTAGCACGAGCACGTGTTGCTTCAAATGTTGTTATATAAATTAAACCAGGTACTAATTGACAATTATAAACAAGAAAACCTTTGTACAGTGCACGAAAACCTTCATAACGAACTGTTGTACATAATGCATGCCATGTACCTCTATATATAGATGATTTTACTTGTACTTGTAAACGAGTACGAACAAGTGTAATTGGATATAAAACTGAACGAACAATAAATGTTGATACAAGATTTAATGGAATAAATCGAGCTTTATCGAGCATTGGCCAATCGATGTCATGTGTTAGATATGGTTCATCACTTTCGGACATTGAATACTTAAAAAAGAAAACAATTTATCAGAATTAATATATCCGATGAAAATCTATTTTTAGTTTTATATAAACAAAAAAAGGAAACTAATACAAAAAAAAAACTTTCGAATAATCAATACAATGGTCTTGTTCTTTTATAAAAGAAAAGATCAAAAAAAAAAGTTTTGCGTTTCATACACAGCAAACAAACAAACAACACAAAAAAAAGATTGTTTCCTATTAAAGAATCACAAAGAAAAGAAAAGCTATTTTGATGATGATGATGATGTTTGAATTATCGGTGTTGCTCGTTGTTGAACAATTTTTTGTACTAAACTTTGACTTGCCATAAGTAATAATTGAAAACGTTTAGCCATTGTTGTTGATGGATTTGCTTGAATATATGTATTTAATTTTTTACAAAGATCAATTAAAACAGTTTGTAAATAATCCCGTACACTTGGATGTGGTAAATCAATACAAACTAATGCTTCATGTAAATAACTTATAAAAGAAAAATTACGAAAATAGACAAACATGAAAAGAATTTTACCTATATTTTAATTCTTGATGTGTATTTAAATCAGCTGCAAGTTGTTGAATTAAAGAAAGAAGAACAGGAGTTTGTAATGGACATGGTTGAATTGAAAATAGTTCTGTTGGACGAACATTTTCACATAAATATAAAACAAGATTTAAATCCGATGCTGATAATGCAAATTCAAATGCTTGATTTAATTGACTAAATCGAGCAAGTTTTAATACATGTTGTTGTTTAACATCTGATGTTGAACTTGTACTTGTTATAGTTGATGATGGTAAAATTGCAGGAACAGCAGGTGTTGGAGTTGTTGTTCGACTTATTGTTGGCTTTGAAGTAAGAGATTGTCGAAGTAAATTATTTATATCAGTTTTTTGTGCAGTTAATAATTCACGAAAGACTACAGTTGTTTCATCATGTAATATGGATCGTGTTGTTTCTCGAATTCTATTTAAATAAAAGAAAAAAAGGAGAATTTTTTTCAAAAATTTCATTGAATACTCGTGTGTTGTAATCATCTACAGATGAGTTCAATATGAAGATGAGGACTGTTATTGATTAGTATATATAATATTTTATTTTGAGAGTATAGCGGACATGGTGATGCTTTGAAGAGTATTGAATCACTACTCTAGACTAGAAATGTGCAGGATCAAGTTTTTTGGGCTCGGTGTAGCAAAAAAATATTCCAGAATTGATGTGAATTATATATAAAAAAATTCCTTCAATACCAAGTTTTTGATTTAATTAGACGATTATCAGCACTTTTTTAGGTTATCGCTCTTGAATAATGTTCTCATTGATATGATTTATAAGATAATTCGTTTAAATCTATAGAATATTTAACTATAATCTTTAGTTCCGATTCGGACAACTTTTTTCTCGTAGTCTTGATCTTGGGATTTCAATTACTTATTTACTTCGAACGAAAAGAAAATTCATAAAATACTTGTAGCATGTTTAGACTATAAACATAAAAATAGGAAGTTATTTGTTCTTACTGTTATAGAATGTTTGTAAGAGCGAAATGATTTAAGAGTAGCAATCTATTTTTTGACTATTTTTGATTCTCCAAGAAGGTACAACCGATCAACCTAAACTTTTTACTACAGCTAAAGTATCTTAAATAAGAAGACAACTGTTCGAGCAAAAAAAGACTTTCATCAAATTTTATTCGATAAAGATGAGAATAGTCTTGGAGATACAGCGGTCGTGTGGATGTGTTTTGAACTTTTTCTTAGTCTACATCCTTTAAAAATTATGCATTAACAGGCATCAGATTTGTAAATTTAACATCCGAGAGACTCTACTTAAACGTAGATCGAATAAAATAATTCTTTATTACATAATGATTTTCCCTTAATGTTTATATTTATGAATATTATAAGATCAAAAGTCTCTTTTTTATTCTTACATAGATGTTAAATTTGTTGTCATATATTGAGTAATATCATTTTTAAGTGTATTTACTAAGTCTTGATTTTTCTTTTCAAATTCTTTATTTAATTGTGTTGATTCTTTACGAATTTCATTCATCATTTGTTCACGTTGTTGAATTAATGAACGTTGTTGTTGTCGACCATAATCAATCATTTCTTGTAAATCTATATTTAAATTATTTATTTTCTTATTTAAATAAAATAATAAAAAAAAAAAAAAACAAGAAGAATATTCTACATACATTCTTTTGTACCACGTTTAAATACATCATTTGTTTGTTGAAACATATTTGTTGCAGCTTTTTCAAATGATGGTATTACTATTTGATTAAATGTATCACGATAAGATGTTATCATTATTGATTGAATTGCATTTGATATTGTATGACTTAAAGAATCGATCATTGTCTAAGAAGAAAAACAAAATAATAAATAATTAAAAAATAAAAATTATCAATCAAACTTTTGAACGAAATATTTGTGTAATTGTTTGTTTTATAACTGTATCAGTTGCTAATAATTTAGCTGCAAGATCTTTATGTAAATTATCTTTCATATCTCTATATGGTTCGAATACAGATTTCATTGCTACAATGAAGAAAAAAAAAAAGTTGTTATTGCAATTTAGGTCGAATTAAAATGTGAAACATGATAAAGTTTCTTACATTATGAATGATAGAATTCATAAACATATGTTTCAGTTTGTAAATTACTACTGGTTAAGTATTTTAAATTTATTTGTGTTTCACAAGACTTCAGTTTCGAATGCTATGCTTGTCATCATACGTGAGTAGCTTACGAAGGAATGCTCCTGATTGCCTAATCGCTTCAAGTTTGAGATTATTGCTACTCGATCGGTCATGATGAATAATAAAAAAGCTCGTTAGTACAATCTCGTTGAACTAAAACGTAGAACTCACATTTATTTGTGGTCATTAAATATTGTCTCACTATTAGTATCGTAATTCTGCACTCTTCACTTTGCTTACTTCCTTTTTTTGATCTCGAAATTTCAATCAATGTTGTTTGCTATACAAATTTCTTATTTTTGTCTGAGTAAAACTTACACGTACTATTTTCTTTGAAAATCTATGTAAATTGCACAGAAGTTTGTTTTGGTTTAGTTTTCCAAGACTTTTACCCTATAAGCCATACGCTTGCTGAAAACCTGGATGATTGAAATTCAAGTTGAAATTTTGTTCACAGATAGATCTTATAGTGTCACTAGACATATCCTGAAGTTTAAGGTCAAACATACGTATTTTGTATTGAGATATCTGCTTTTCATAGAAACGTTATTCTTTTGAAGTATAGCACAAAATAGATGTTTCTTTAAAATATAAATATCATAGCAAGAATATATTTGTTCTGGCCTAAACTTTGGAATATTTCTACTGACTACAAGATCTATCTGTAAATGAAAATTTCTTCTCGAAATTCAATTATCCTGGTTTCTCACCAACCCTATCCTCATATCTCGATAAGCGAAGACTGCAAAACTAAACAGTCATTTTTATTATTCATCATGGTCAAATGAAAAGTGACCGCACAAATAAAAATATTCCTTCGTTATGTTTCTATCATATCTATGAAGGAAAGAGAATGGTTCGAAAATCTTGCTCTATACGTCAATACTCTTTTTAGATCGTGTTTCATAAAGTCAAAGTTGTGTCATACCGCCTTGTACATATGTTTGAATTTTTTCAATAAGCATAGCTTCTAAACGATCATAATGTATATCGGATAATGTTGCTTGTGATTCGTTAGTTGTTAGGACTTGTACAGGTGCTGCATTTGGACTTGGTCGACTTGGTCGAGAAACAATACCTAAAAATAAATTCATATTAAAAAATCTATATAAATACAAACTTTTCATCTCTAAATTTAACAAAAGCATTTTTGTCAGTTCTTTAGTTTTACATAGAAATGATTTTGTTAATTATCATTTATGGTTATATTTGAATCAATCATCAATGTAAAACGAAAATAACTGTCGAAAATTGATTGCATTAAGAAAGACGTAGAATTATTACTAAAGAAAAAGTCAATGTCTCATTTTCATACATATCATTTACTTTTCAAAAATTACTCGATGTCTTTCTGAATGTGATTAATTTTCGATAATTCTAATTTCACAAAACTGTTGAAAAATGATCCTACTGCAACTTTCAATAAGCATATTTATTTTTTAAATTCGACTTCTAGTTTTCGTTTTACACTGATGATTGATTGAATGTTAGTCGTGAATGAAATTATTTTAATTTTTGATTTCGATATAGATACAGACATTTTATTCAAAAATATATTGAATGAATCTTTAATATAGACTTTTGAAAGATTCTGTGTAGCTTAGTTGATGAAATTGATTTCGTTATTGCTACGTATGTCTTTTACTAACAGACAATTAAATGTTTTTGATAAATTGAAAAGGGTGAGATAATCATATGATTAAAATCAATGAATAATCCAGAATATATATGTATATATAGATAGATATATAGATATATTTACCCGATTGTTCGAGATTAATTATTCTATCAACTTTACTTGATAATTGTTCAAGACGTAGACAACATTGTTCAAGTTTTTTTTCATAATCTGAATGTGATGTCATATGTTGAAGAGATTCCGATGGTATATTTGTTTTATGTGAACGAAATTCATTTAATAAACGAGTTAATTGACGAACTTCATGTAATGACTAAAATTAAAAACAAAACTTAATTATAGAAAAAAAAAATCGTATGTATTATTATTTTTTTCACATCAGTATTTAATATTATTTGAGAACTATTTGGTGAACGTCCACCACGTCGTTTTATACGTGTATGTGGAAGTTCTTCTTCATCAGCTGTTGAATCATCATCTTTATCACTATAAATAGACAAATATTGAATAATTAATTATATTGTTTATATGAAATTAACCTTGTTTCAGTTGGATCACTAAAATCACCGATATCTTGACGACCAGATGTATTTAATCCTCTTGAAAAAGACATATTAATAATGAAAAAGAAGATAGGTTTTTTTATGTTTTTTTTTTTTACTTCATTGGACTTTTTTTAGACCAACGTGGATTATCACCATATTTCGGTGGTGATAAAAGTGGATCTTGATTGCCATTAATCTAATAAAAACTATATCATATGTATTGATTTTTTTTTCTAAAATTCATACTGGTTCATCATTATCATTTGTTTTTATTGGCATAAATACGGTATCAACATCATCATTATCATCATGTGGTACTAAGACAATGATTTAATAAAATTATGAAATAAGCAATGAATTTATAAAAACAAAAAAAGAAAGAATAACATACAGGCTTCATATTGAAGAGGATAATTTGTTGTACATGACATACTTTCAGCAACTTCTTTATCATCTAGATCATATGGTGATGGTGACATGCCTAAATATGTTTTTCTTATATATATTTATTTATATTTAACATTTGAAAATCATCCCACAAAATAAAATTTCATCGATAAAATGATGACACGTTTTTAATCTATGATCGTCTCAATCATTACTATAAGATTCTCTCTGGAACATTTTTCCTGGATTTTGCGACAAAAAGCTGTGGACTCTTTGAAAAATCGACTTTTAACTTCTCTCTCCTAAATGGTTACTAGAATACACTTGATCAATATATCGAATGCATCAATATTCTATTCGAATGATTGTTGAAATAGTTGCTCTTCTAGAATTGTTATAAAGCGAGTAAAGGATTCAACAATTACAATCTTACCATTTCTAATTAATGATGATGATGATGGATCTTTATCTGTAGTTACTTTTGATTTAAATCGATCATTGATTAGACTAGTTGGACTAGTAGAAACAGTTGCAACAATTTGTTGTTGTTGTGATGGTGAAACATGTGTATGATGTTCTTGTTGTTGAAGTTGTCGAATAGTTACAGCATCAAATGCTGTTGTATTACCAAGTAAAAGACCATGAAGAGGATTAATTGTTGATATTTTATTATTGACTGTTGTTGGTGATGAAATTGTATTTGTTGTATTATTCACATTTGTTGTTAATCCATCATGACTTGCAAGTAATGAACGTGTTGTATCAACATTTGGTAAACCGGTTACATTTGTTAAAGAACTATTTGGTGTAAGTAAATCATCAATACTATATCTAAAATAGAAATAATTGTGATAAAATTTATTAGAATATAATTATCATACGGTGGAAGAGTAATAAAATCATTAACAGCAGGTTCTATACGATTTATAGTTGTTGAAGGTAATGATAAATCTCCATTATGTATATATGACATATATGGTTCAAAATGAAAATCTAATAAAAGAATTTGTAATTTTAAGAAAAAAAAAATAACTTTTTTGTTCTACCATCAATAAGATTATCTTGTATTGAATGATTTTGTTGTTCAAAATATACGGGATTTATTGTCATAAAACGATTCGTTTTAAAAACGAGTAAAAGTTCTTGAAAAAATCTAATATTAAAGAAAATTTTTGTATTGAAGAAAAAATTTTTTTTTGTTTTTGTTGATCATACTTTGTATGAATACTGTACATTCTAACACCATAAGAAACAAAATCAGAATGTTCACCTAAATATTAAAAAAAAATTAAATGAAAATTTTTGTCATGAAATTGAATACAAAAACAAAAAATAATGTTACGATTGATTTGATCAGCCGCTGTAATAGCAAAACTTAATGATGGACTAGTCATCGAATTGAAAGCATTTATTGATGAAAAATGTGCTCGATTATTTTCAGCATCTTGATATATAGTTAATACATACATTGACTAAATAAATCAAATTCTTTAATTTATATTAAACTTTTTCTTTATTTTTTACATTTCGATTTATATCAGACAGAACAAGAAAACGTGATGTTAAATCAATTGAAGCTTTAAATATAGGCATTTGTGATGATTGATGAA
This sequence comes from Rotaria sp. Silwood2, assembly GCA_905329745.1. NCBI lineage: Eukaryota > Metazoa > Rotifera > Eurotatoria > Philodinida > Philodinidae > Rotaria > Rotaria sp. Silwood2. The sequence goes on from CAJNSZ010000046.1 coordinate 555,986, forward strand.
ATACAGAATCAATAAATAAATATTGAAAACTTTAAAAATAAAATTAAAAATAAAATAATATTAATAAACCAAAAAATAAAAGTTGTCTCATGATCCTTTTATTTAATTCTTTTGCAACGCAATAAGAATGATGTGAGCGAATGTTGCTAAAGCAGTTGCTACGATCTGGTGCGGCTATAGCTAAGCGGCTATGTGGTGACACATACACCTGCTATTGTGTTTAGTTAGTATGTACAGCAAATGCAAGATATTGAAAGCAAGAACTGTGCGACAGACTGACACTCTATCTAGAGCTATAGCTAGTCATAGTTATAGGGAACATGCCGGACTATTGAATCTGTGGCAAGGCAGCCGAAAAGTAGAAGTATTCTTTTTTTATGGTCTGTGTTCATATGTCAATGATGTCTGTCATGACCTGTGATGAAGGAGAGCGAGTATTGCTAAGATGTTTATAATGAGCCATTTCTAATGTGTTTGTGACGGTCTGTCGATCTGGGTGTGGATGTAGAATGTGCAAATTTCTATCCTATATACATTAATAGACAAAAGCGTCTCATTTCTCTTATCTCAGTTACTACAGATGTTGGAGTTCTGAAGAATTGTATGTGCATACTACAATAAGAATTTAAATCAGAAGCATGAGGTTACTCTGATTGTTTAAATGCAGCAAAAATTACGACGAATGGCGCCTATCTTTGCTCCGAACTTTTAGCCTGAAAAAAAAAGATTGTCTACTCAATCTTTCGTTACCTGGTATCAAGTACATGACTATTTCTTGATGTTTTAACATGCAAGTAGAGTCTAGTCTATGCTCTTTGTTTAAGTGAAAATATCAGATAATTTAACTAGAAATTGCTGTCTCTCAGTCCTCTGTACTAGCATGATGATTATTCGGATGGTACTCACATAACTATTATTGAATTATGATCTCAAACGGCTAGCAAATAATTTTTCTTGATTCGAATGGTCATGATCGAATGATTACAATCTTAGGAAGAGTTAATGAACTTCGATGAAATTAATATGATAGATAATCGAACAAATCATTAAAGAATGAAGAATGGGTCAACACAGAAAGTTCTTCTTTTTCAAAGTAATGAAATTTAGAAGAGAAATAGATACGATTCATTAAGACTGATCTTAATTCTTTTTCCATTTAAATTATCGAGAAAAGCTTTTGAGCTCATATGTTGCCCATTAGGTATGGAACCACTAGATTAGAGAAACCTCCAAAGGATTCGTGCCCATATTGAGATTTGACAGAGATATCGAATTTTTAGTGGATTTTTCCTGCTGGACCCCAGATCTACAGCAAAATCATATTTCCGAATTTCGACCTGAAACATTGCCCAAATGAAGGCCTCGATCAGAGTAGCTTGTATAAAAAATTTCAGAATTTTTGGACATTGCATCTCCAAGGTATCAATTTTTGAAAATATAGGCACTTTTCTATAGATAACATGGATACTTTGAAAGATTGATACCTTGAAGATACAATGTCCAAAAATTCTGAAATTTTTTATACAAGCTACTCTGATCGAGNAATTATTTCTCTGTGTTTCAAAAAGAAATTGCTTTTTTTTGCGCACCCTATTTTTGTTTGCATTATTGATATTTGCTCATTACTTTTCGTTTTTACTAATTCGTGTTTTTTTAGTTTAATTTTCTCATTATTATAATCATTGAATTAATCGGCAAATAAGTCTATTTTACATATCCATGATATCTACGGCAGATTTTACGCTCTATTATATACATTAATCTACTCACAAACAATGATGTTCACAATTTTGCAAAAAACTAGAAAATCTGATACCTGCTGTTATCCATTGCTAACGTTTGTAATGAGGCGGAGAATGTTTGCAATAGTGGTTTCGATTACAAAGTGTCTGTAATGGAGGGGGTGCGGGGGGGGGGGGGAGCCACGAAACTTGAACTTAAAACTTACACTAGCTATTTTCTTCGAAAATATGTCAGTTCCTCAAAAATGACAATTTTTTTCTGAAAAATCTGCCGATAATACGAAGCAAAATGTTTGTAACCCATGATTGACTGAATGCCGCAACATTGGACTAACATAATTTACGGATCTTCAGTTAATGCTTCTAGTACACTTCTAAAAATTAATATTTGAAAACTTTTACATTACGCTATGCTTTCTTTTTAATAAACTTGATGCCAGATCCCGAGAAACGTTGTCACAAAAATCTGGTCTATATGATTCGACAAGTTTCACCTCATCCATTAGACATGGAATACCGTAAACGACCATCTTGTTTCTATCAAAAGTTATTTCGAAAACACCCATCCTTCTTTTATATCGAAATGGAATATAGTCTATTCTTGAATGCTCTTTCTGCTGACACACTACCTTAGAAGGTAAAAAAAAATTACGCAGACTAGGTACTGCAGAAGCAAAACGGTTTTAAAAAGAGGATGAAAAACTGGACACCAGAGACAATTATTGTCAATGAGCGGCAATTTTCAGCATGAGCAGATTGAGGCTCCTCTTTTTGCTACTGAAAGATGTCGATCAACATTTCTTTTTCTGTAGCGTATTCCATGAAAGTGCGTAAATAATCCGTTTCTTTACTCACCAAGCGCATTCTTTCTCTTAATTAAACGTGATCGTATATTTACTCGGAAAGTCGCAACTTTTCCTTTGCCTAGTGACAACAATTGCAATGCCAGTTTGGGAAGGTACATACACAACTAATCCAGGTTGCAACACATGGATTTGCTGTTGCCCAATAGGTCAAATTGTGCTGGCACGTTCGTCCCCGACCATGCTCTCCATTCAATCGAGCATAACTGGCCAATGTTTCTTTCAAACTTTGCTTTACGCATCAATAATCTATCCCACTGGATACACGGCTTCGTTTAGTGTCAGCATTGTTAATTTTCAATTTACGCTCAGTTCTGATAGCAGCAACATTGCTGGTGGCTTGCTAGGTATGCCACAATGCGCCATAACAGCAATTAAGACTGCAGTGGGCAAATAAACTCTAACAAATCAACAAAATTCATCAAATACATTATGCACCACGAGTATAAACGCTTGAATAACATTATATATCGCATCATACTATCGCAAAATTCATGAGTACGCTTTTGCCTCTTTATTCTTTCAATAAAACCAATAATCATCGTATAATCAAAGCAGCAGTAAAGACCCAAACATAGTGAAAAGTTCAAGAAATTTTCTTACAACAACGGTCTAATGATCTGAACGAATTTTAACCAAAGATAATTTCAATCTGTGATTTAGAAAAGAAATCCATGAGTAGTCGTAAATCGTCAGAGTAAATAAGTATTGAGTACTAGAGTAATGCTGTGTGTAACTGATCTATATTGATAGATGTGAGTGTTTGGGATTGTTGAAGAAAAGAAAATTCTCTATCACACCTACATCTATAAAAACTCGACGTAGCGTATGTTAAGTCGAGATTCGATCTTTTCTAGATCGAACTCACTCGAAGCCTAACGCATTCTTTGTCAAAAATTGGCATTGCGCGTTTTTCCTTATTGTTAAAGAAATATATGCAATAAGTGTTTGGTTCTATTCTAACAATTGATTCATTTGATAACATCTCTCTTTGTGTCCAACATGGAAAAAGCCTTAGATTCGATAAACGTTCTGGTACCGTGTCAATGAATTGATCAGTGATATCTGCAATATCTAGATCTTGACGAGCATTGACAGTAGGGTGTGAAACAGGAAAATACTAGAATTTAAATAATGGAACAAGATTGCAGCCAACGTGTTGGAAAAAATATTTCGATCCAGCAATCCATCTTTTCTTGATCGTTACTAAGGTATGGTTTAATCGTTTCGTATTGATGAAAGACTACCTTATTGTTGTCTCAATCGTATTCTCGTACATGTTCTGCATAGATAAAAGACAAATATCATCATCTTTTCCCCATTCATCCAAATTAAATCCATTCTCAATGTGTTGTCGAGTATTGAATCTATGCTCTTGGAGTTAAGAGTGAATCCATAGTTAAAAAAGGCGTATAGCATCCATGACTTATAGAGTAAAAATATTTACAGTTATTTCAATGGTACTATCGAATGCTAAACAAAGTTCGTATAATAGACCGAAATCAATCAATCGAATACTTATTCCACCAGTCTCGTTGAATCTTATGACCGGTTTCATAAAAAATATTCCAGAAGCCGTTTTTTTTTCTAAAGTATGACAGTTATATAGAAATTCATGAACTTGTGGATCAGATACAACCTAATGAGTCATAATCGGATAACCGCTATCTAGATTGATTGTAAAGACTATTGAAAAAGAGAAAACTCATGTGAGTCACCTATGCGCTCATATAATCAGCTGATCGTTGCTCATTACCAGCAAAAGGGCTCGTGATGTTTTCGTTGCGTACCACGTAGTCCATGATGAGCAAGCGTTACTAAAACTCAAAAGTGAAGAACGTGATCTAATTAAGTACTATACAAGTGGAGTACGCTTTTTGAAGGAAGATCGAAGACAATATGTTGACCGAAAATGCCAGTCCAGAAATATCGTGCCGGATGACTTCGATATTGCCAAGTTGCTGCTCGGATCGGATCCATAAGATCGTAGCTTGATGCTAGAAAGGCATAAGGAAGGTGAAGAGTAATCGAATTCGATTTATCATTAGGAATTTGTAGAAACAAATGATCACTAAAGGCGGAACTCATTCAAATAATGGTGTTACTCAATCGTTTACATATTGAAATGGATGGCCATCGGCGCCATTTCGTCGCAGTTCTAAGCAAGAACATTTTATTTTGCTCTGAAAAACGAAGTTTTTTTGTGTAAAAATATACTTTGAGATTATCATTTTAACAAACGATTCGGATTGACCTTTCAGCTACATCTACTCGTTGTTATACATTGATCTATATCGAAATAACAGCAGCAACGTAGCATCTTGAAATAGAGACAGAGAGCCAGAAATTGACCTGAAATCTAGCGAAATAGAAGAATGATAGCAATTTTTTGAGAATTTTTCTTCTGAAGATAAACTCAAGTTATTATTGATAAACAACCATTAAATCCTTTATATAAGTTGAACATCTTTCCACATCCCTGTACAATACAATTCATTGGCATTCGACATAATGTATCATGTGACATTTGTCTCAATCCGTGGTGAATGATTCATATCATCTGAAAAATTCTTTTTACTTCGATTTCATGTTTTTGTTGAAATATCTCATTCAACTTGATCTTATTCATCGAGAGCTTTGCTATCAGGTAATGCACACAAGATATCACATTGATCGATCGTTTTTTGTCGACAAAATTCATCTCGAGCCGAACAACTGCTCACTGGTACTAATGTACAACCAGCATTCATCACAGTATTCTGAAGAATTTCAACTGCTACACCAGGCAAAGTATCGCCTAGTTCTTTGATGACAGAGTGTGTGTGGGTGTTGGTATAAACCTTCTCTCTTTGCCTATAGATCAGGTCTCACACTGAGATTCACATCCTCTAGTCAAAACTGATTTGTTTATACAGTGCGTACTGCATTAACGAGCAAACGCATAATAGTGACGTTGAAGTCTTGATATTATAATCAGAAACTACTAATAATAGCACCGTATGTTAAGATATCATATTCCAGATTTAGATTATTTGTCTTCTCTTGAATAATACGATATGAAAAGTCTTTTCATTTCCTCTTCTTTGGAAGTAAAAATATAAGTATAAGTAAAATACATGACTCAAGAAGAGAATTAAGTTAGTTTTTTTATTGCTTGTAATTGTAAAAAAAAGAAGTTTAAGTTGAGTTGTTTTATCGAGCTTCAATAATTTGTTATTTCTTATTTTATCTTCTTTTCTCTTTACCAGATAGAAATATAGATTATCATTCGTCTATATTCGAAACAATTTTCTTTCCCTCTGTCCTGTATTTCCGTCCATCTGACAAAGAAAAAATTATTTTTTTCTGTTCTTCGATTACTTTCTCGTTCTTTCCTCTTCATATATTAATTTTGTGCTCGATCTATCGTCTTCAAATAGTAGTTCCCTAGGTTAGCTATCGAGTTAATTTTTAGCCCATCATTAGAATCAATCTACAGTTCAGTATAAGTAATGCATATCTCGCTTTTGTGTATGTGAGATGTGGGTGTGGACATGCATATGGATGAAGAGATCATCTAGACATCTCGCTCGCCCCGGCCCACACTGACATACAGTCGTATCTTAATGCACGATTTACGTCGAAGCCGGTCCTATTTTGAAGATTTCTTACTGGAAACCCGACATTGTAAGCAATGAAGAATCACTTATTGACTATCAAGTTCAATAATCTACTCCTCAATCGAAACTTTATTCGATGATCGTCGAGTAATATCAAATATTCGAGAAAATAACTTCGAAAACATTGAGCGGCATAGCTTTTAACCGTCAATTAACCTGAAAGAAGTCAAAGAATTATTTGATGGGCATTTTTCAGTCATTCAAGTTGTATCACAAGTTTTCATACCAGCATGCAATGACCCAAATAACCTCCAACTTGTATCGTCGTATAACAATCGACTAAAACAACATCGATTTAACAAGACTTTTAAAATTTGTGTCTGAACTAAAAAGTTTAATACACATCGTACGCGATCGATATACTTCAATCTCTGGATTTAACACCGAGTACAAGCAGAATTAGTCCTATTTTCATTCTTCCAAATCCCATGTTCATTCTTCTCTCTCCATTCTGCAGCTTTAATAATGTTGGCTCTGGCTAATGCCGAGTCTTTTAATTTACTCACTACTTCCACGCCTCGCCACTTTTGTAGCAAGTAATTAACCGATGCTTTGGCTTGAAACAGCCACGAGAGTTTTGCTGGATTCACATCGGACGGATTTGAAGTGGTAACCAATCTTTGTAATGCTAATGGCGGATGGATGCTGAATACCAATAGTGTTTGATTATTTGACAGAAGAACAATTTCATCATCAACTGCTTTTCGTGGTGAAGATAGTAGACGAAGGAGTTTGGCAGCAGCACGTGATTGGATTCCATACGCATGTGTACAACTTGGATTAAGTGCTTGATGTATGCGATAACCGTACGCTCCCTCATAGATCATTGAACCAGGAATATTGTAACAAGAACCGAGATAGATTAAATCTGGTTTATTCCATAGGTCTCGAGGGAACGACTGAAGTACTTCTGATGTGAATATTTCGAGATTAATATCATCTTCGAGCACGAGTGACCAACTGTCGTTACTTTCGGAAGTAGAGATCGCTGACCAAATTTGCATATGACTTGCCCAGCAAGCAAGTTCAGCTAAGGTAATTTTCCCATTACGCACTAGATTATCATGAGAAATTACTTCAGAAGAATGTATCGTGTAGGCAGGTACTATAAAAGCATCAAGATGAAGTGTTTGCATGAGAGCAATCATACTTGTTCGCCGCTCAGGGCGATTGGGCAAGTTAATAATATAAATTTCTTTGATTTGACTAATATATTTGATCGTCCCATTGATATGCAGTAATGTCAATTTTGATGGTGGCTTAAATGCTGTGTCGGCAATAAAAATAGGATCAGATACATAAAAATGAGACCTTGAAAAGATGAAGAAGAAATTGAATACAAAAAGGAAAAAGAATAGAATAAAAAGGTGCATCAGGACAATATAGTATTTTGAAATACTTTTCGGCGGCTTTCTCCACTTGGATTCTATTGAAGTTGATACTATTTTCATTGAACTTTTATTGTTCCTATCGAACAAAACGGACAAATTATTAGCTAAGCAGTTATGACTCACTTGTAATGAAAATTGGAGGCAACGGAGTAAAGTCAAAGTTCGAGAATTCTGTTTTTCGATGGAATTTTGTCCCGTTGCATTTTTCCTGTAGTGAACGTTCTCTTTGTTCGAAGCAGTATCATATGTATAAAAGCAGGTAAGTATTCAATTTATTGAGGGTGTCCATTTCGAAAAACGTACACGCTTGTCCAAGCCTCAGAATCACAGTCTATTTATGAGATATTCTAAGTAGTCAGCACCTTCATCTCTACAGAAAATTGCCCTGCCAAAATTATAAATCAGAAATTTTGATAAATTATGAGAAAGAAATACAAGTACTGTGCAGAAACATAGGGATTCGTGGCTTCAAATCATCTGTTTTCCTGACTTTCTGTAACAAACAGTGAAACGTTGTTGTATTAGTAAGACAATTTAGATTGAAGTCAACTTTCTCGGGTAGACTCTCGAAAAAATTGATATTTCTTCTCCAAGACAGCTTATTCAGGTAAGTATGTTGTTGGTCGAAGAATTTTCGCGACACGACACTTCGTCGGCACAGCATATCAGAAAAAGGGTATGGGTGTGGGGTGTTGGCGTGGGTGTCGGTGTGGGATGTGGGTGTCGGTGTGGGATGTGGATGTGGGTGTGGGATGTGGGTGTGGGATGTCGGTGTCGGTGTCGGTGTGCGTATAGGTGGGAATGCATTTTTACTCACACTCACACTCACACCCACATACACAACACACGCACACCTACACTAACACCCACATCCACACCCTCACCCGCACACCCGCGTTCACACTCACTCACACCTACACCCACTCACACCCTTTTCTTTGATATGCTGTGTCGACGAAATACTTTTCGATGAAACATTCTGTCAATGAAATGCTTTTCTGAAAAAAAAACTCAACAAAAATTTTTCGACAAAGTTACTTCGACGAAAAGTCTGTCGACTAAAGTGCCGTTCGTCAAACAACATAGCATTCGCTTGTTCAAATATTCGATTTTGCATGAAAAGTCTTGGTCTACTGTTCAGAGACAGAAACTGAAGCCTGCAGTATAACGCCTTTTACCATAACTCTCATTTCCGAATTCTTTTAGCTAGAAAACTTGTAGCCGTAAACATCGATCTGTACTCAAATTGGCGACAAGATTCAGACAGCAATCAAATTCTAACAAAGCGAAATATATTTTTTTCTTTTACAAATTTTAGAGGTTTCATTTCTTAAGTTAATTCAAAAACGAGACTCACTCTCTCAGATGAACATTCGAATTTCATAAATGAGTGTGTTTTATTATGGAAGAACACCAATGATCATCGTTGTCGTCTATTGCCTTCACACACGAGAAGAATGCAAGACCATGCACGACAGTCGTGTATGTAGTGAGATTAATGATAACCACTCAGTAATTTTCACAAAACGAATGTCAGCTGCATATATTCTTATTTTAAATATATTGTGAAGTAAATGGCATTGTATCATATTCCTTATAGTTACATGGCACGACAATAACCGTTACTCTGAGTTGATCAATATTCTGATGAAATGCCAATTTGTTCTTTGCTTTCAAGTCATACAGAGCAAGTAGGGGTACATATAAAAGACTATTGAAGTTTACCTTAGAAATTCGTATTATTTATTGATCCAGTTTATGCTATTTAACTAGCGGCCATCATTTTTGAACACACTGGTGATTATTCATCGCATTTGAATAGAACAAAATTACTTACGCATGCTTTTTTCGAACGAAAAGACAAACTATTTCAACGCAAAGTTGATATGAATTACTGCCTAAGAGCATACTTTTTTTTCAATGAAGCTCTGATTAATGCACTACCGATACGTGTATTGATTTGAATAGTCAAATAGTATCGAAAGAATAGTAGCCCCAACGTGCGTGCAAGATTCTGCCAACAATGGATTCAGATAGGCTTCAACAAATCTTTTAATGTCATGTATCCGCCAAAAAGCTCATGTTGTCGCTAATGGTGATATTGCGACAATAAAATTCAACATTGGCCACTGATATAAACAGACAATATAGTATAAATTCAAGAGAAAATTCGGAGCCAGAATGTTATTATTGTTTGAAAATAATAAATTTTGGTTAAACCACAAACTAAAGAGGTGATTATTTTGCCTCTTTTACGTAGAACCATTCACAGTGTAAAAATAAACCGCATAATAATCAATTTTTGTGCTTAAACAAATTCTTCATAAATTCTTGAAGGCTATATATAAACGTATATGACAGGACTTTTCTATTTATTATTCGAATAAAAGATAGTAGAACGGCTTTTAGTCTCTACTTGAAAAGATTAAAATAAATGTTCGCATGGAATTTGAATTTGAGTTTAGACTGTACCTTGATAGCTTAGTTTGTAAAAGCACCTGGCGAATTATCATTTGTGATATTACTTGAGTTCGAGTCTCAGTTCAGACTCGTTTTTTTTTCTTTATGTCTCATTCTTTTCGAATGATGAATAACAGCCATTCTACCATGTTCTATTCAAATAATGAATAAAATAAGTGCTATCATATACATTTATATATAATTATATATGATTCAAATCAACTACAATAGACAAACATATTCTCAAATCCTCAATTATCCAGGTCGAGTAGAGTTAGTCTTCGTACAACGAACTCTCTATTCATAATATCACTTGAAAAGATTAAAATAAATGTTCATATTGAATTTGATTCTGTGACTTGATGATTTGAATGAATAATCAGTTTATAGGTCGGCATATTTTGTAAATTACAATTGATCATTTCTGAACTTGTGGTTGAAACTGTACAGGGTGGATAAAAGTATTTTTCCAGAACGGTAACGCTATGGTTTCAAATAGCATCCATAACAAATTTTATACCAAATTAAAGCGCGTCAAAACTGAGATTTATCGATGCTAAATAGTAAAGGTTATGGCAACTTTTTAGTGCCAAAATCAAGAAATTCATAGAATTCGACACCATTTTCATATTGAAAAATTACTTTTATGAGGCAGTTCAGACTAGATCTCATTTAAAATGATGGATAACACAAAGAACTCGACACCTGGTCTGGAAATATTGGAACAATATTCAAAAATAATACTGAAAGAAAATGTTATAGGAGACAGAACACAATCGTTATGATAAAGAAACTTTGACAAGCATATTGCAGATGTTTTGGCAAACATGGAAACAAACATTGAGTTATTTGAAACCATTTCATGTTCGTATCCATCTCATCTTCGTGCTGTAAAGAAAGCTAATGGCCATTATACTGATTATTGGTCATATTCATCAAACCATAAGATATAAATAGTACCTCATGATATTCCTTTTTAAATGAGATCTAGTTTGAACTGCCTCATGAAAGTAATTTTTCAATGTGAAAATGGTGTGAAATTCTAGGAATTTCTTGAATTTGACACTAAAAAGTTACCATAACCTTTACTATTTAGTATCAATAAATCCCATTTTTGACGCGCTTCAATTTGGTATAAAATTTGTTATGAATGATATTTGAAACCATAGTGTTACTCTCCTGGAAAAATATTCTTACCCAGCCTGTAGAATTTTGTATGAAAACTGTGAAACAATAAGGCTGAAGAGAAGAGATTGCCATCTGCTTTCTCGCTGTCGGTAATAACTACAATATTTGTCAAAGCACAATGCATTGATGAATTTTCAATCATAGGAACATTGTTTTGGAGATTTATATCACATTTAGAAAAAAAAAATAAAAATGCTTCTCGTGAATGTATTCGAGTTTTTTATTGGTAGTTTTTTCATAGTATACACACAAATGAATATATATATATATATATATGGTATTGTTCTACATCTCGAAGATCGCATTGCTTGGGCAGTACAATATAAACTGGGTTTATTTTAAAATATGGCGTGACATATTAACGCGTCTGAAAATGCTTTTCTCAGTTCTTTGGTCGCTATCTTCACTTTGAATAGTATTTATAGTAGACCGAAAACATATGTCAGAGGATTTTATTATGCGGTCTCAGCAAAGAGTGCAAACACGATCTGAAAATCGGCTAATATATATTTTATTGTGAACAGCTCTATAAGTAGCATTCAACCTCTCCATCTTTTATCTTGAGAACTTCGGGTCTCATATGTTTGCTTGTATTTAGAGAATGTTTGCAATAAGACAGAGAAGTATCAGTTTTCGGGGTTTGGGCTTTTTCAAACTCGTACAGGTTCAAATCGATCTAAGAAGATTTTCTTTTGATCTGAGACACAACAAATTAACATGTCTATTATTTTCAATTTTTCATCAACACTTTGCTTCAAGTTTAATGAAACTATCGATTATGATAAAAGCACTTTTAAAACGAACCAATCTGTTTCATCATATAATTAATTTTGTCGATAATTAAGCTCGGCTCTGGGAGATTTGAATATTGAATAGACATCAATATCATAAGAAGTTTTTGATTGCAAAATCTCCTAAGCAGCTTTAAAATCTATTTAGGAGCTCATCAAAAAAAATGCAGAAGTTGTTACTGAAGTTAATCAGCGATGAATATGTATCGTAATTGAAAACATTCGTTAGCAAGGAAAAACTTCTTTGATGCTCACTATGTCATAAAAATGAGAAATCTACCTATGGGAGACTTTTTATAATAGCTTTTTAAGTATTTCTTTGCGTCAAATATGAAGGAAAACATCAATGACAAATTGAAAACATTATAAATGTTAATGTACTCTGTTATGATTAACACCAACATGACCTTCGAATTGATTTATGTCACTAAGATTGTGAAAATTGTACATTGCAAGATTAAATATATCTTAATCTTAGTCTAAATCGAGACCAAGTCGTGATATTCAGAGTTAAGCCTATGAAATAGTTCAATCGAGCATGATTACTTTTATAGTTCGTTGATACACATTCGACAGTTGTATTTTCAGTTTTTTTTTAAATCTATAGTTTTTGCTTCCTGTTGGTGGAAATTACTAATATTTTTTTCCATCGTTCGTAATATTGTTTGATTCGGTTCAACACCTGCTCGTCGTCGACTCGAGAAAAATAATAGAGGCTTTAATTCTTTTCGAAATACTTGACTTGTTAGTGTAAACATGTAAAAGGATGTAGAAGTATTGGTCAAAGCAACAAGAACAACAATTGTAGCAAGAAAATTTTCTATTTGAATACGTTCTGAACTTTTCATTTGATTAATAGTAAATTCTGCATAAATTTTTTGAATAGAAATTGGTAATGATAAAAATGCGACACCCAAAACTTGAACAATAAGCATAATAGTCAGTTGACGATCTTTTAAATTCGATGGATGATGAATCGGTCGATGACGTACATGCCGAATAGTCATCCAACCAAGAATAAACATGCATACTGGTGGAAGAAGACTGTAAGAAATAAGTAGATTAAAATTATTGAAAGTATTACAAAATGGTGTGGTTGGATAACAATTGACACCTTCAGAATTTCCATTAAAACAAACGAACATTTGAGTCCAAATGAAGCATACCAAAAAGAGAATACCACAAATGATCCGCTGAGAAACTTTGATTTGACTAAATGAACGTATTCTAACACTTGATGAACTTGATGCATATCGATCAGCACATGCTGCTACTATAAACCATGTGGATGCCGATAGAGGCATATAGGTAAAAAAGGTTCGAGTTTTGCAATAGATAGGTGATTGAGATGACGTTGAATAGATACCAAAAGTGATTAATAAACGTGTCAGACAACCAAAATAGAGTGCTATTAAGTTAGCGATACTCGTTGCAAAAAAATAAACTGAACAAGAATTGCGTCGAAGTGAACGACGGGTAAAAACAAGACAATTAAGAATGTTACCTATTGTTCCAATGATGAGCAGTGTCAATGATATATAACGAACAAGCTGATTCTGGATAAGTTGAAGGGTCGGTACCGGCAAAGTTGACATCGTTAATTTCTTTTTGAAGTGAACTCGTGCGTTAAATATACCAGTAGTTAATAGATGCGAAAAGAATTCTTTGAGCGTTGCAGATATATAAATGAAAGAAAACTTCTAAAATAAGAAAACACTTCTTCTATTTTCTGTACTCTAGAAGGAAAAAAAACTAAGTTATCCTCCTTTCTCAACACACGTGCAACGATGACATGGCCTTCTTTGAAAGACAGAGTATTCCTTCTAGCCAAGCATTGATCATGAGTGTAGATCAATATACTAGCTCAAAATCTTAACGTTGAAAAAATTACATGCGATAATCTTTAGAGATCAAGTGAAACTAAATAGCTTCCTTCTCTTTTCATCTCAGCTGTCAACAAAAGTATCGTCAAAAGCTTCTTCAATATGCAAGAGGTAGAATCTGATTAATTGACTAACTGAGATGACTACCCTTAAAAAGGTACCTGATGGAGTGTAAATCTTGTCGCTCAGAAGATTGTTATTGAACTTTCTTTTTAGATTTTCAATAAATCATTGACTAAAATTGTCTATACAGACTGTTGCTAACGTTTAAAAAAAGAGTAAAGATTATGGTGTCAAGGGCAGTATGCAACTATTTGCAAAGCAGCAACTGAATCATATATATATACAAGGACAGACTCGAGCAAAAAAGGAGAGCTATTTAAAAAATTTCAAATCGGAGGCGTTGTCAGTTTTTATCGACGAGAGATATGCTACTAAAACATTGCTAGATGGTGATAATTGAGAGACATGGATGATACGAGCAAATAATTTGTACTGAATACATGTCGACTTCTCAGAATAATGACGTATTAAAGGGTCCATTCAATGATTATGTCTTTTTTTATATAAAGAAAACTCGATTGTGCAGTGTTCGCAATAGAACACTTCCTGTATGGCATGTTATCATTGGTCATTTCAAATTGAACTCACTCGTTTTGTGCACTCTTAGTAACTATCGTTAATTATCACGAACTCTGAAAAGGAAAAATTCTTTACTATGTATTTGATTCCAAATAAAGACAGATATTTTCGTTCGAGTAGAAATGTATATCTAGGGTGTTCAGGCTGCAACGACAAATTGGAAGAGTCGCTTATCACTACCGTTCATAATGATGGTTATTGGCCAGCTTCATGTCTTTAGAATGAATATAGAAAACAACAATAGGAATAAGATAAGAAGAAAAAAGGAAAGGAATATCAGCAGGAAGTCACATCAATATCGACACACAAACGAATACTCATTCAATAATAGACAAGATAAGATTTGTACTCATTACCAACAATCGGCTCATTTTACTACCTGACTTTTAAAATGTGCACTTAGCAATGAAATAAAAACGGACAAAAGTCTGCATTGTTTCGTTTGCTGAAACATTTTTATTAAATGATTGTAGCATATTAATATGGAAAATAAAAGAGTACTAAATTTGTACTGAAACTATTCTGAATGGAGAGTGAATAATGTGAGTATCAAGATTGTAGTCCGATTTGAACAAAGAGACATGAGCAAAAGTGTTCGTATGAAGGAGGATAGAAAATTTCGCTCAGTAGAAGTCGTTTCGTTACGCAAATAAGAATGAAATTCAGCGAACAGCAGGCGTCTTCTTTTCTTCTAATTACCTTAGTAAATAGTGTCTTATCTTCTTGTGTTCTTTTTGTTTATTTATCATTCATGTTGATTTGTCTTTGAGTGTATTCAAGTCATCTATTGTTTGGACAGAAAAAATATTTTATTTGATTCTGTAACCATATTTAAGACGCTGTGGATTGTTTTATTCACAAATACATTTATGGAGCATTGAGTTTTTCAAATCATTACGAGTTAAAGGGTACGTGCTGGGATGACCGTTTTCTCACAGACGGCTTTTTATCTATTTTTAACTTTCTAAAAAAAGTCAGGAAGTCACTAGATGTGTTTGCTACAACTTAGTTTGGCGCCATTTCTTAGTCACGTTTTCATTCTTCCTGTGATCTCTCCAGGGATGAAAAACATTTTTCTCCGCAATATCCTCAAAAGCACATCATTTATATGCAGTGTTACGCATTCATTACAGATATTATATTTATATTTCGATCAAGTTAATTATGTATATGATAAATGCATTTTACCTATATATAGTACATAGGATCACACTTCTTTGTATTGACCAATCTTGGTATGAAAAAATGTTTTTTTTCATTCAACATAAATCAAAGTAGGAAATGATATTTGTTCTATTCGTTTTAAGTTGATTTAATTCTAAAACAATCAATAAGTAATCAACATGTTGGGTGAAACTTGAAAAAATCTAATAAAAAAAACATGATTCATGCTTTAGAGATTCATTAATTGCATGAGCTGTACTCAACTGGAGCTATAGACTTCACATGTTGTTAATACAGTTCAGTCTTCATGACATAGAGTCTCAAATCTTCTCGAACTAAAGTTGTGACTTCATTGGCTTCTATGAAAAGGATTAGGCCAAAAAATTGGTGCTATGTTTTAAGAGTATCGACATGCTAATTGAACAAGAATCTGACCATGAGGGTGAGTACATTGATTTTGAACTGATACTAACAATTAATTCTTTCCTGAAGCACAAATTATCTGAGCTGCTGTAAGAGAAAAATCTTTCTTTTCTCAAACTTGAGCATTAAATGGACCATCGAATGGAGTATTCATGCAACAGCTGCTATGTATAGTGGAATTGCAATAGCTACGCTCTTAGATATAAAGTGAACTTCCAATCTCTCGCAGGTTGAATCTCAAAATTTACCAAAGATCCGCTTATACAGTTCCGTAATTCTGTCATCAGCGAAATCCAGTGAGCATTGAGCCAAGACACCGGACTTTGTTGTATACTCATTATGTTTTATACTGGCCACAACAATAAACATCATCAGCAGTTATATCCATTCATGGAGTTTTGACAAGAACGAACATTGCTTTGAAACTTTTCTACGAAATCCTTTCGATGAGATCAGCGAAACACTGAACTAACAATCTTTGCCTTTACATTGCAGTTCTATCAAATATTTCTGTCAATGCCACTTGACCATAAAACAGTGTTACGGTCGCTAAAGGCAACGGACGTGGCAGTGCATTGAACCCACTCTGCAGTCCTCTTGGTCTCTTTGTTTATGATGATCAAACTATCTTTATCGCTGATTCAGACAATCACCGTATCGTGGAATGGAATTCTAGTGCAACAAGTGGTCAAATGGTAGCCAGTGGTAATGGAGTAGGAAATCGAAATAATCAGTTTAATGATCCAGCAGATCGAATTGTTGATCAAGAGACAGATAGTATTCTTATCTGCGATACTCTCGTCGATGTAGCACAACAGTTGACGAAATGGTCATCGAGAATATTGCTTGTTTCGGTTTCACGATGGACGATTAGAGATTTATCTAAGTCACTGATATTGAAAAGCATAAAATGAGACGATTTAGAACCGAAGAAACAAATGGAACATTAGTGGTGGATGGCAACGGGCAAGATAACCATCTCGATCAATTCCATTTTCCTACGTACGTGTTTGTCGATCTGTAGTGATGCGTTGGTACAAAGGGATGTCCCAAAAAAAATCTCTTTATTGATCGAAACAACTAAGAAGCACAAGAAAATCAAATGAACTACTCTTCTGACATATTATTCGATCGATATGCGAATCTCTACGTCATCGATATGGAAAATCGTCGAGTTCAACTATTCTCTATTCAAGTAACGCTTTCATGCTGTTTCATGTAGAAAATTATTAAATATTAGTATTGTGCAGCAAACGAATGTCATCAGCAACGTTCGTGTGTTCATTCAAAGAGTTTCGGCTTTTTCTCTGAAATCAATAAAGATAATGCTATTTAATTTTGAGGCAGTTATATTCTTAGGTAGTCCATGGTATTTAAGCTAAATGATGAACAACGCTATTTGAGTCCTTATTGTGAAGAACTGTCATTCGTGAAATATGTCCTGACATGCTTCTTCTTTATTTCCAGTTGTATTCAATGGTTTATTAGCTTTTTCTTGTCTTTTTTCTATTTATTTCTCTCTCATATATTCTTTCAATATTTTCTCAGTAGTATGTTTGCAATGATGGAATTAGGATATAGGCAGAATAGCAAGACTTTGAAGTAGGTTCTTGTACAACCACTACTGTTCTTTCGAAACTAACCGGTTTTGTATTAAACTCGCACAATTCCATTGAAAAATGCAAGTGAATGTGTATAAAATTAATCTCTTCACTCTTACTCAAACCTTCGCACTCTGAATTTTCACAACGGTGATCTTCGGTATGTATAAATATAGTCGGTTGTGTTTTTTTCATCATTATACGTCAGTTAGAACGCGCTAATATATGTTTGACAATTTCTTCATGCTGTTTTTAAAGCTGGTGTCTATAAAATTCGAGGTTGTCTCACTACAAAGTGCAATTCAAACTTCATTTCTGACGGTAAATTGCATGATGGCTCGACATCCATATTGAGAGACCAGATAGAGAAAAGTAAACAGTGATCTCTAGTACTCGGCAAGCACGCAATGATCTGAAAGCAGCTTTTCGTTCGTATTTTCGTTTTTCTTCCTATGGAGATGACAATTGAAAAATCACATTGAGTCTTTCACTTACCGTTACTCAGTTAGTTAAAGAAAGCGACAATAGACAAAATTACATGAGCCAAAAGTTTAAGAGTTAGGTCCAAGTTTTCGAATGATTTTCTTAGTATTTTGTAGAACAAATACGATTTCTTATTTTGTGCAGAAATAAGTGGAAAAGCTATAGTACTTGATAGAATTTAGAGCACAGGCATGAAAACAAATAGTAGATCGTCACAACCACACGTAAATAAAATTTGTTATACCAGAAGAGAAGATTTATAGAGATAATTAGTTTTATGGGTTACATTTGTGATAAAACAAGTTATCCATTTCTGCAAGCAGCAAAGAAAAAAGAGATCGTAAGAGTAGTTGTGGGTGGGAGGATGGATGCGAATGTATCGGTGAGGATGTGACTATGAATATCGCTGTGAACCAAAAGAAGGCACTCACCTTCATTGTGGACAGAACAACAAGAAAATGAATCCAATATATCTAAAGAAGGTAAAGAACTTCATTCAACTGTTAAACGAAAACGTGAAGGATCATCGTCATTTATCACAATACTGAAACATACTGCAAGACTTGTAGCTAAATGGAAATTAACCCCATTCTAATTCATTTACATTAATCGCAACAACGAGTTCATAAGTTTCTTTTTATAAAATAAATTATATATATTTCTATTATAGACTGGTCTAAATCTCACATTCATGAATTTGTTTTATTATAAGAAATAAATTAAATAGGATTATATTATAGATTGACCCATATTTTAAATTCATCAGCACGTATGATTTCATAAAATCAGCTAATTTTTTATTCTATTATAAATTCATACAGACAAGAGCTTCACTTGAAAATTTTACTTTCAAGTAAATTATATTTTTTTGTATCTACAGTGGAGATGATATAAAAAGTCATATCTCTCATCATTTATGAAAGACTCATTGTAGTACGACAATAAAGGGCATCGCACACGAAAGTTTATAATGGTTACAACTCTCTCAATACATCTCTAACACAGTTTTTGAAATTTCTAGACTCATCTGGAGGGTTCATATTTAATTTTTGTTGTATTTCTTTTTATAGTTTTTAAAAGAGTTTTGGAGACTTTTTAAGAGCAGCTAATTAGATGTAAGTACAAATAACAAAATTTTTAATGTGAAATCATTATTCACGGCACTAAAACAAGTCCTGAGTTCGAATCTGCGAGAAAAATCTGTTTTGTTTTCGTAAAAAAGTGATTTAGAGTATATTTATCATTAATAATAAGGATATTTTGAGCAGTTCTAAATCTATCAAACGAATTTGATGGTAAAATGTATCAATATCAATGTTCTGCGAGTATATTTCTCGGACTTTCATAATTGATTCAAACGAGTCACATTTTGTCAATGAATAAAAAGGCGTTAGAATAAGTGAGAGTAAATGAGTGGAAAAAAGAAAGTCCTTACCTATCTACCTATTCATCTGATATTGACACTTTTTTACTTCTGTGAATGTATTTCATTTTGTCGTTAAAAACTCGAAAAACTAATAACAGTGGCTTATACATATACAAAGTATAGGGCTTCTCATGTTGCTAATTGCTTTGCTTTTGTCTGAAGTTTATAACTAATCCTTTATTTTTGTGATTACCATAAAATCGCACGAGATGCGCTATTCACTACTCTTGATTCCGAACGACAACAACAATAACCTTAATCTTTTTATTTTCACATTCAACATTTGATATTTGAGACGTGCCTACGTATGCCAGTCAATTACTATTGTGTTTCATCATCTTTTTTTTTTTATTCGAACTGACTTCATTACCATACTTATTATTGTCGACGTTTCTTCTCAGATAGTTAGGGTCTTGAGCGTAATATTTATTTGTTCTTCTCGGGCAATATTCGTGTTTATACCTGCACGATGGTCTGCAATGGTCTTTTGACAATTGTAATGTGTCTCTTCATTTTCAACCTACATACCGTTTTCTGTGCAACATGCTGGTCAACAAATGCTTGTATAGATGTAGCTGAATGTGCTGCAAAAGGTGGCACTTCTCAAGCAGGTCTTTGTCCTGGTACTGCCAATATTCAGTGTTGTTCCTGGTAAGATGTTGAATATAAATATGCCAAATGTAGTACTCATGTAAAAAATACCATGTAGCTCAATTAATAATTGACTGCATTATTTCTTTTTTTTCGTATGGTTTCTTTCAGAGAAAACGAAAATTTAGATCACTTTATCGCTATATCAATTAATCACTCCAAATAATTAAGACAGAATTTGCTGACAGTATTCCATATAAAATTATGAAAATATTCTAGTCAACGAAACATTAGTATTGCATGAAGCTAAGAAAAGTTAAAGTTCAGCCATTCATTTTATCGCCCTTGATGTGTTCTAGGAAATGAAGTACATAGTTACTTAAAAGAAATGTCCTTTTCACTTGAATTTGAGAAAAAAGTAAGATATCCTCATGGAGGCAGCTTTTCACATTGAATATCTATCTCACATTTGATTATTTTGTTGAATAAAAGTATCAACAAGAGATGGTCAATTCTATCTAGCAGTGAGGCGAGCCGTTGTGTAGATCTACACAAAGAAATGTCCCTTTCATCATAACTAGTCTCCGTTAAAACATTCGAATTATTGTCATAAAGAAGAAATCACATGATGAAAAGAGAATGTTTGTATCTCAAACAGTTCTTTTAGTAATTACGCATGGAACATGAGAACATAGAAAGGTAATTGTATTTCTCCTGGTTTACATTTTCGAGATGTCGTTGAATGTGGGTATGAGTGAAGTGAATGTGACTGTCTGAGGATGACGGTTAGTGGATGCACTCATAAATGAAGAGAAAATTCATACCTACACTCAGACCCAGATCCACTCACACAGCTATTGGAATTTTTGGACCGCAATGTACTATATTTTATTACAATGCCGTGCCGTCATAGTTTCTTTTCTACGGTATGATAAGTTTTCCGACTTCGGAATTTCGGATTTTTACGCTAGTAGGTTGTTAACCCGACTTGACGTTTATAGTGAGAAACTGTGATCCAACTATCTTGTCTCAGTCGTCACACACCTTGATCAAGTGGTTCATATGTTATTTTGGGTAGATACACTATTCTTTTTTAGAATTTACGATGATAGTAGCGTTCATTTTAAGATAATTAACTTTTGATGATGAAAATGTGGTTTTCAGAGTTTAGGGTCCTCGAGTTTTAGATTTTTGAATCATGCTAATGGAAAGTATTATATCTGAACGTAATGTTTTTTTTTTGAAGAACGAAAGATAATATCTATTGAAGTACATAGAGAGAAAATGCAATATTCTCGCAGACCGTGACAGATAGATCAGATAGTTTAATTCTTTTTTGGAACGATAGAGTTACTCATTGTTTTTATTTTGAATTGATTCTAAATTTCTAAGCTCAAAAAATTGTTTTCAGTCTTGTAATCCAGAATATTAGTTCCTATCACAGATACAAACAATTGATTGTCGATTGATTTTGTGATGGATCTTGTTGAGCATAAGAAGTACTTTCATGTCGATGTGAAGCGACTTCGTCGTTTTTCAAATTTTGATTCCGCCAGGCTTACACTGACAACTTTTTACTAGCACTCAAGATCATCATCTTTCACCAATGAGTTAAGTGAATTAGGAATTGATGAACGCTACTTGTTTTTACAGTTGTTTGTAAATCTTTACTTTACATCTTCTTTAAAATATATTTAAAGCAATTTTCGGGCCCAATCATACATAACTATGTAGAAAATTGTAAGCACTATATTTTGATTAAAAAATATAATTCAAATTAAATAAATAATAGAAAAAGTATGTTCAAAATACTAATAGCCTAATTTATTCTCTGTCACTCCTTGTATACGTTGCTTGATATATATGGTTCATAATTTGATTAGCTAAAAATGAGCTGATCTTCCTTTAGTTCTGCATGCATGGACACAGCAGCTTGTTCAGCGAATGGTGGTATTTCTTATTCGAGTATCTGTCCCGGTCCTTCGAATATTGAATGTTGCAAATCAGGATCTTTGCCAGTTGCAGTTCCCAGCAAGCCAGTAAATACAATGCTCACTGATTTAGCTGATATACTTCGTGCCGCTGGTCTTAATGTGGTCGAAGAGACCGGATGGAAAACCCGTGGTCATGCTGTGATGAGTTCAGTCAAAGGTATCCTTGTACATCATACGGCTGGTCCAGCAACAGGCGAATATCCATCGCTGCGTATTGTACGAGATGGTCGAACTGATTTGCCCGGTCCACTCTCACAACTTGGACTCGGTCGTTCCGGAACATGGTATGTGATTGCAGCAGGAAAATCTTATCATGCCGGCAGCACTCTCAATGATACGATCTTCGGCAACGCAAATGCAATAGGCATCGAAGCTGAAGGAACTGGTCTTCCAGCTGACAACACTGGCCATGAAAATTGGCCAGAAGTTCAATGGCAGAGCTATGTACGTGGAGTCAAAGCACTTCAGGCAGCTTATGGTGTGCCTACATCACATGTCTTGGGCCATAAAGAAGCAGCAGTACCTGCTGGTCGCAAAATCGATCCGAACTTTTCAATGGACGAATTTCGAGCTGCGCTTGGTTGAATTTGTTTGACTCAAATGTTTTTTGTTTGTCTTTTAGTCGCATATTGACTTCTTTTAACAGACAAACTTGCCAATCGAAGCATTTTCCTTTCCAAAATATTTCTCACAATGATTCAGTTATATTGATCTATCGGATTGTTTTTTGTTTTCTTGATGAGAGGCACTGTAATCTAGTCGAGTACGTCGTGTCAGATAATAGCTGGAATAACAGCGTCCGCTAGCTACTAGTAACTGTCGAACTTTTGTTTTTTCGTGGAACAAACAAAAATGCTTGACGTGTTCCGCGAAATGCATGCTTAGTGTGTGTCTTGGATTCCAAAGAGAGAGTGGAAGAGAATGGCAAAATCACCCCTGGCTGTAGACTATGAAACGGTATATAAATAATGACTTTTAGGTTATACGAAATTCAAAGTCAATCTTGAAATGGTAGCTTCACACAGAAAGATGTTCCAATAATCTTTTGTCGTGCTTTAAGAGAAGGACTACGTTCTTATTGACCGTAGCCATGCTGTGTCAAGAAGTGCTCTACTCCCGCATTATTATTATTGAAAACCAAAGCCCATCTTTAGAAATCTTCCTATTCAAATTTTCAATCTTCTATGCTATATATATATATACTGAGCTTTCACGAGCGAACTAATCGAAGGTTTGTCAAAGAAAACATTTTATTTTATTTTTTTCTGCTATAACTTTCAAAAAAGGCAACGACTTTTTCTTGAATGGATCTTTGTGTATAAGATTGGATGATATCCCAAACGATAGAGTGTAACTAGCTCTAAAAAAACTGTATATTCTACTTTTTATTAGATCTGTGTTCTGAGAAGCAAGAAGCTCTAAAGTCACTATCATATGATGATTTTCGAAAAGTGTTATTCTTGAATTTGTTCGTTTACATGAACATTTTATTTTGCTATTTCAATTAATCCAAAATGTCTCAACAGCTCTAAATCGAGCGATTGAATAACTATCCAAAGAACAAAAAATTGTCAACATTCTGTCACGAACAGATAATTTTTCATCATGGTAAGATCAGAGAATAACTTCAAAAAATCGTTTTCCTGTCCATTGTATGCTGAATTTATCAAATGGTCTCAATTTTTCTTCACTCATTCTCAGTCAGACGAGACAAATGATTCTATAGTCGTATTCAGATTAGACAACTGTATCATTCAAGTTAGTTTAAAAATTTTTTATAAGAACTTTTTGTGGTCCAATAAATCGTTGTATTTGAACCTAATAAAACTCTAACACATATACCATATGTTTCATGTATCTGACCTCCATCCTCTTCGATTTCGAGCATCAAAGTTCAACACCTTATATCACTTTTCAAGAGCTACTTTTTGGTTTACTTGTGAATGTGGGCGTGGGTATGGGTGTAGGTAGTTATGTGGTATTGATAACAGTAATCCTACAAAACTCATACCTTCACTAACACTCAAACCCTGATAAGTTTCTGAAAGATCACTATACTGTAAGTCTCCTCCCGAGTTCGTGGCTTCGCAGCAGTCCTGTATCTTTCTCTCTCTCTCTTCCTTTATATAGGTATGAGAAGTATAGTGAACGTGCTAGCAGATAACAATAAGAAAAACGCCTCCCAATAATAACAACAACATTTTACTATCATTGTCGTTCTTCTTTTGAAATAATATCAGCGGTGACCCACTCTCATTCTATCCTTGATTTCTCTTTCTCTTTGTTCTTTTATCATCTTTATTGTTATTATTATTTCTTCTTTCTCTCTTATAGTGATGCTTATATATATATGCATAATGATTTAAGGACATTTTTGTATTAGGTTAAATGAACTAAAAGAAGCTCGTTGGATACGAACTAACAAATATACTTTGGTCTGAGTTGATTTCACCTTTTTATCATCAGATAAGTTGTCGATGATAGCTATGTGTTACGGTCCTGTGTTGTCGTTCTTTTGTTGCTAATGAATTTCTTTATTTCTTATTCTTGCTCTCAAAAGTAACAATACATTCGACAGATTGTAAGCACATTCTGTAGGAGTCAGCAGAAAATGTGAAAATTACTACTGGCAGAAAAATATTTAAATAAATTACGCATTTTCATATGACCAAACAGATTGTCTCTTTTCGAAATCATTCATACATCTACCATATGAATTTGAGGGTACTTACTAGTCAGCTAGGCAAGAATTTCTAAAAACTTGTTTAAATGCTCTAATCACGGTTTCCATGTTAGTGTTGTCATATTCATTCAGAAAACATAAAAAAAAGCTGCTTTTGTCGTAAATGGTGTATGCAGCCGATTAAAAAAAGGCAACTTCTACATCTAGAATACATTCAAATTTTTTCCATTATAATTTGATATATTTTCCAGATAACAATGACTTTTTTGACATATGTCAAGAATATTGTGAGAAAACATTTTGGACGTTTCCAAATGCAAAAGTTGTCTTTCTAAGGGGCTTCATGCATTTTTTATAATGAAAGTAGCTGCTTTTGGTGATTTTCGAATGGACATGAAAATGTTCAAACTTAAACTACAATTAAGAGTTTTAAACGTGTTTTTAGACACTATTGTCTGCTTGAACAGAGTGATTGATGCAACAAAAACAAATATTAGTCTAGCATACATTCGACAACTAAAAAGTGATCACTGGTTGATCTCAACTGATAATACACATATTCACTATCGTTGAACACCAACACGAGACGAGAAGGTAGATAGAGCGGCCATTTGAGGCGAAAATTTACAAGTAATTACTTCACCATTTGCTTTAGTTGCAGTGTCTATCGAAACTACTATTTAAGATCCTGAATCCAACCCCCCATGTTCAGCAACATCAAACGCAAGATCTATCATCAACATCATTAAAAATATGTCTGTAACTAAAGACAGCAATCAAATTATCGATATGCATGAAGAATTAACCTCGAATGTAAAATTCGACAAACTATGATATTAAAACCGTGACGTTGATGCATTATTACAGGAAGTGCTTGTGCACATTATGCACACGAGCAAAAATACAATCATAACACTATGGTATAACCAACCTTAGAGTAAAATGATGATCTTTCTCTATGAATATAGGCCCGCTGCTCAGCATCATCGCTGATGACAATATCACAATAACATTATCAAACATAACAGGCTGAGAAAGAGACAAAAACAGTAACAGACAAACAATAGAATGTGATGGACAAATAACTGTTCAATGTTCATTGCAGTGTCGTAGAAGGTTTATTTTATTTTTGTCTTCTCGCTTTAACAAGTCTTATTTGTACTTCTGTTTTTTCTTCTACATATACTATTTTGTTATACTATAGTTAATTACAATTAGACGAATACGTAACGATATAAATGTTGCTTTCATTTTCTCAGATACAAAAAGGAGTGGAAACGTCTACATTCTCTAAAATTTATTTCATTGTTGTAACTATTTTATTAGTTATTTTTTTGTAATCAAAACTATTAATGTATTCCTTATTTCTAATCATGTTCATTTTCTGCACACAGCATATATTTCATGTCATTGCGCGCTGAAGTATACATTTGTTAGGGAGAGGCGCTATAAGACCGTGTACACTATGCATCTCGTCCGAACATATAGTCATCCATTTTATATCATCTTTCTTTCCTTCTCTCTCTCTCTCTCTTTATGTGGAGAGTAGTAGTATGGGGAAAAAGAAGAGACAAGGGATTTAATATTGAATAAAGGCAAAAAAGCAAGCACACGAAAGGGTATAAACCACTGTAACACATCTGATCAGCTCCCATGTATCTAGAGGATCCTAAGATGAAGTTTCTTGTAACTTTTCCCAGAAAATTGTTTTATACACATCATATTGAGAATATGACGGCGAATCTTTCGAGAAAAAAATTAGGTCTTCGTCATAGGAAACGGTGGATATAGTGCAAAAGTATTGATGATAACATTTTTTCTGTCTTATCCGTTTCAAATGAAAAAATATGAGGTATTTTATCTATTATTCATGAGTTGTATTCTTTTCGGTGATTTGTCATACAAAAAAGGCCGTTTCAAAGTGCATACGTAATGTTTCATAAAGTCAGATTCCTACGCTGACCCATACATTCTTTGAGGATCAGTTATGAAGTTTTCGAACCGCTGACCACAAACTATTTCTGATTACATTAATTAGCATAACAGAATTCCAAACAAATCGAAGAGAATACCATCGTACACCAGTATTGATGTTTCTTCAAATCCAATCTCCCTAAAAAAACTAAAGAAAACAGCTGCGACCGATCCTACAATAAAGCAAACTACGTTAAAAGCAAGTGCCTTGCTTTAGTGAGACTCATCGTTTATTATCCTCTCTGCTTCTCGTTATTTTTGCTTCCCATTTCCTGTTTATTCATTCCAGTCTAGTGTTCGTATACCATCTGTTTTTGCATACAGAGAGGAAGTTGAGAAATTACAGCCAACACAGAATAAATGATTTTTCATGCTTTTAAGTAATGATATGCTTTCTTGCCCACGTAATGCTTTTAAAAATAATTAGCTTTCACCTTTCATTTAAAAAATACATAAAATATTTCACTTCATTTTTATGAAAAAAAGTTTATCGATATAATAGTCAAACACTTCAGTCTAATCAAGAACGTAAGTTCAGTAACATGGTGTAATATTTATACTATAAACGACACCATCGGATAAGCTCTTAAATCTGACGCCCTACTGATATAGCACGAATGTAACACAAGACGAAGGCTACATATTTTACAATGTTTCTATATGCTTTTTCAACTTTATCGCAGTGAGAAAAATAGCTCGTAAGGGTATTCTCTTTTGTAATGGAACACACATGTGGGATTTCATTGACATAAATAGTACCCCGAATTTTGTTTACATCCAAAACTTGTTTCAGTTTGCACAATAGAAGCAGATATATCTTGCTTTGCTTGATGAGATGCAAATTGATTGCTGACATATCACATTTTCCTTTGGAAGAAATATAGGACTTCGACGTCATATTGGTACAAGATTTCTTTCAGGTGAGCCTTGTAGCATGATCTCAACGCAATAGGTTCGACTTTCCACATGAATTAAATAACAAGATCGAAACGTTTCAGAAATTGTGCATTGACTCCCGCTGTAAAAAATACCAGTTTCGCCTTCAAAATCGGCCAAAATGATAACCCATCTGCTAATTTTCTTGAGAGACACAATTTCGAAGGAGCCTCTACAGTAATTTTGAAAAGGATTTTCAAGATGAACATCGTCAAAATCAGATAGTAATTCAAGATTTGTATTTGCCATTAAAATGTGAAGTGAATTAATTGCTTGTCAGTGGCTTAGAGGTTATTAAATATGATAATCGAGACGCATCTAAGGTTTCAGCTTTACGACCAAAACTTGCATTCAGTACTTCGAATCACTGGTTTTCTAGGCTCTAGTTTAAACATTTTTCTGAAAATTCGAATATGATGATTTGTGAATATTTTTAAGCTTTACAAATTAGACTACTTGAGTTTTGATTTTCATTCGAATGATTATTCGATTTAGCACATAATCCGCGGTACTGCCTAGAGCACTGTATATAGTCAAAATATGAGTTCTACTCATTTTATTTGGTGCCTAACGTCAAGCTGTAATTTTTCTGTAAGTGTCACTAAAACTTCTTGTCTAGGCGTGGGCATGATTTGGGGGTGCCTCTTCTCTTCACTAACAGCCGCATCCGCACTTCACTCATGGTCTCGATCGTACGGGATCGGGACAGCAATTAGAATCGTTATTTCTTTACTCATTGCTTATCGAGGTGTACATAAATCTCGAAAGAATATTTTAATTTTCTTAACTGACATTTTCACAATACCGCCTTCTCCCAAGTAGAAGACACTGACGTACCGATTGTGTCTTAAACCATTGCCAATCAATGTTCATGCATACAACAAACTTTGTCATAGCCATCAATAATTTCGAAGTCTTCTACAATTCAAATNAACTATTTATTCTCATTAAGTTCTGTATCTATGGAAATGATTAATCAGTATAGAGTATCTCCAGCAAAAATAAAGTATTCAAAGTATTTACGATTTTGAAAAATTACCGTGATAGTACTGTGCAAAAAAGAAAAAATACTTAGCCTATTTTTTTGTGATATTATTGAGAAGTTGCTTGTTTTCCTCTGTGTATATATTTTCTAATGTGAGATAGATTTATGAATTAGTTGTTCTTTTAGTTTTATAAAATTTATCTTGCTCTTGTTTCTTACAGATACTTGCCTCATTAGTTCTGTTGAATATATTTAATTAAAAATTTCAATCGAATCAACTCCATGGTCTTTTGATGATTTTATTAATAAGCACGTTCATTTTATTCTTGTTTTTTTGTTTCTAATATACACATGATAGTAATAAATAATTCAGAAATGTATTTCTTAAATCTAGTCAGATTCATATGTGTACATTTGTTGTCATTATCTACACGTTATTTTTCTATTTTGTTTTTTTTGCACAGGAACATATTTTGCATGACAAAATTTATTGGAAACTCTAATACAGTTAAAGATTGAAGCCAATGAAATATTTTAACATCAGAGGTCACTTTAAGTCTACCTTAAATAGTTATGCTACTAACAAAAAAAGAAATGAGTGGAGAACATTTCAGACCTATGACTGTTTTTATTTATTGTATTATTGTAGTTATTACTCATTTTTAAGATCGATTGATTTAATCAATGGCTACAATCGATACTGATAATCGACGAGAAATTGCTCGATTACCAACTAGACCAGTAATGATAAATAAACAACAAATTTCGTTTTTTTTAAATACTTCTTCTTCTGTTTCTTTTTATCTGTTTAGATTTCACTTGAAGATCGTTATGATCCTCCAGCTAATTTTCTTGAAATTGAAATTCTTAATCCTGAAACACATGGTTTTGGTAATAAACGATATACGGATTATGAAATTCGAATGAAAGTAAAAGAAATTCTTTTCATATTTCTAATATCTATATATTGGTTTTAATTATAGACAAATTTACCAGTATTCCGTTTAAAAGAATGTTCTGTACGTCGTCGTTATTCAGATTTTGAATGGTTACGTACAGAACTTGAACGAGATAGTAAAGTAAGTTTAATTTTAAAGAATTGTTTTTGAAATTTTATTTGTAATAGATTGTTGTTCCATCACTACCGAGCAAAGCATGGAAACGGCAAGTACCTGCATTTCTTCGTCGTGATGATGGTATTTTTGAAGATGATTTTATTGAAGAACGACGTAAAGGACTTGAACAATTTATTAATAAGTAAATTTAATATTATTTTTTTAAATAAAACAGAAAAAAAAAATTATTTTATTTCAATTTAGAGTTGCCGGTCATCCTTTAGCACAAAATGAACGGTCATTACATGTTTTTCTACAAGAAACAACTATTGATCATGATAAATATGTTCCTGGCAAAGTACGAAATTCATAAATAGAAAATTCAAATGATAAATTCATTTAATTACTTTTTATATAGAATTTTTATGTGCGATCCGTGTCTTTTTTTTTCTGCTTCCTATATCGCATTTATTTCTTTCGATTCGTGCTTTGTATGATTGTTGCTGTTTTTTTAACAATAAAATCAAATGAAATTTATCGTTAATATTATCTATTTTCAGATGTTGATAGAAATATCTATTACGATTTGTCTTTCGAGCATATGTTTATTTTTCTTCTGACGTTGGAAATCTTCTCAAGTTTTTGTCTACTAATGTTTTGGTTTTAAAAACTACATGCATTTCAAAATAAATTTATCATCACCATCTTTAGTATAAAGACGCATCTAGATAAAGTCTTCAATACTCGGGTTTTGGTCGACTTAGTCGACGATTAGCACTTTTTTCGGGTCATCACTTTTGAATTATATTCTGATTGATATGATATATAAGGAAATGCACTTAAAACTATTGAATATTTAACTATAATCGTTTGTTTCAGTTGGGACAACTTTTTTCTAATAGTTTCAGAACTAATATTGATCACGCATATCCCCAAGCAGGATTTGCTGCAAAAAATCAATAATCAATAAATGAAATAGTTCTTCTTTTTCTCATGATTATATATGTACGCGCCTTGAGAAAACGAGTATGTGTTTACGCATAATTCTGTCTAGGCATGTACCAATATCTGAAACATCACATAAAAGATACCTCTAGTCTGCATAGACATTGTAAGTCCATGTCGGATTCTCTGTATCAACCTTACTCAGTTTATTTTTCTCTATTCAAAGATGTGGGCGAATTTTATGCAATATGCATAGTAGTTGTGACCAGTTCTGAATGCACTGTCAGAAACTATTGTTAGATATTATCAAACACAATATGCGAACCTCTGAAATTAGTTATAAAAATGTAAATTTTAGACAAATGTTGTTCAGTCACCTCTGAAACCTTGATTTTCTACTGTATGAATTCTGCTCTCAGTTTTGAATAGAGTGAAATAAGTTGAGCAAGGCTGATACTGAGAATCGACATAGACTTACGTTGTCTATATAGAAAATAAATCATCTTTTACATGATATTCTAGGAACTAGCATATGAATAATTCTATCAGACAAAAACATCGAATTCAATTGATTTGTGAGATTAAATCTGATGCTAGAATTTCTTAACGACCAGATAACAGCATCAGAAGGGAAATATTTTTATTTTATCATACTTACGACTAATGTCTATTTTAATAAAAGTATGTATACGAAGAACTCCAATAATTTTGATTGATATTTTCCCATAGATTTACCTTTTTTTTTAAAGAGATTTCTTTAATAAAATTTCAAAATCATAAACTAAATTTCTTTTTTGTACGGTTGTCTTAATATATCATCTATATATTGTTCAATATGGATTATTCTTCTAATTTATCTTTTAAATAATGAAATAATACTGAACTAAAACTTTTGACGAGCATTGTACTTTATCCTTTTATTATACAATAATTTTTATGTCGAAAATTTAGTATCTTCATTTTTCAAAAACAACATTTCAAAAAAAAGATGCTGTACTTTCTTTCTATTCTTCTAATAATCACTGATAAGATACGTTAGAACATATATATGATTCATATAGATAAATAGTTACATTGTTAATAGAAAAAAAAAGGAAATGAAGCTGTATAGTATTACATACAATAAAGAAAAATATATAAAACCATTTATAATGCAAAGTATCATGATTAATTTAAACAATAGAAACAAAAAAACAACCTGTACAATATATAGACGTAAATGCAATATTAGAAAAAATTTCTAATATTATCATGAGTTTAAAATAAAATACACTATGTGATTATTGTCTGTTAGACTTTCTTGCATATTCGTTTTAATAATTGATACAAAACTTGTTTGTTTTTAACATTAATTTATGACGCTTTTCAAGATTAAGATTAAACATATGAAAATAAATTTTGAATTGATATCACCTATAGGTTATCAAATATTCTGGATAACACTACAGAAGAAAAAAGATAAAAATAAATTATCAATTTAACTCGATTGCTTTCTACATACTTGACTATCATAATAGCATACAAAGATATGAGTACCATCCGTTGTTGTATCATATCCATCTAGAACAAAAAATGATTTAATAATAAATCCTTTTTTTTAGATATCAAATTACCTTCCGGTTCACATATATTCGAATGACCAACTGAAAAAAAAAACAATGAAGATATTTTTCAATAAGAGTTTCTAATAAATGGAAAATTCATCACTTACTCATACTTCGGCCAATGAGAACACGACTGTAAAATATTCGTTTTTCTTCTGTTTCATTTGAATGTGCATATCTATTTGAATAGCTAGCATTACTTGAGAAATATACTCCTCGTCCATACAAACAACCTTAGAAAATAAATAAATTTAAGTTGTCAATATACAGAGCTAGACAAAATTATAAGAGCCAAGTATTTTTGATTTTTTTTCTAGTATATCACGCATTCATCTACAATTTATATAGTGACTTGAATACCGAATGAGGTTCTCTAACCAGATATATTCTATACCATATTTTCATAGACGGATAAAGAGAGAACAAGTCCTAGGAAACGAAAAATGATATTTTTCAGACTCAAGAAAAATTTGTAATAGTCAATCTTTAGTAACTGATGATTATAAAAGCTTCTTGGAAATAAAAAAAAGATCGTTTTTTGTAAGACTTTTTCTCTCTTAGTCCATCAATAAAAATATGATATAGTGTGCATTTGATAGAGAACGTCATTCGTTATTGAAATCATTATTTAGATCTAAGATAGATGCGTGACAATGTAGAAAAAAATCAACAAAAAAAAAACTTTACTCGTAGAATGTTGTTCAATACCGTATATATGTCAAAGAAGAAATTAAAATTAAAATTTCTCTTACAATAGCTTGAAATTTCAATTTTAACTGGATTTTTTTTTCAGAGAAAGCTTAAAATATCTTTTACGTTCGGTAAAATCAATAGAAGATCAAAATGAAATAAAAAATGGCAAAGTAGACACAAAAAAACATGTTACACCTAAAGTAATGCCATGTAAGACAATATCGGCTCGATTAAATCCAAATGATATAGATAACTATCAATTATGTACAGCAACATATATAATCTTCTCATGGTTTCAAGCACTCAATCTATTGAAATTATCCAATTGTAACTTACGTGATGTCGATTCAACAACATTACCAATAATGACGATCGTTCAAGCTTGCAAAACGTATGCAAGTGCAGGATTAATAACTTCTATAGAAGCATGTAACTGTAATGCCATTTGTTCAATAAAGAAATGTCGTTGTCAAACAGCAATACAGTATGGTACCAAATGTTATTCTTCAAAAATGAAACCATATTCCAATACCTAGTTTAAACTTCGTATTTTTGACATATAAAAATAATAAAGTTTATACTATGTATTTCGGAATATTTAAAATTGTCCTTTAGAAAAAACTGAATTTTTAAACTATTGTAGAAGAAATTTAAATTGCAAGTTTTTTTTGGAAGAAATTCAGTTAAAATTAAAATTTTAATTTCTTCTTCGACATATATATATATATATATACAGTCCTGAACAAAAGTAGACGTCGATCCAGGAAGTATTACTATTCTTTATGACAGTGAACGAATATTTTGGGTACATGTGTACGACAATAAACCTTGATTAAAAGCATTGATTCACCCTTCATTGGTTCAAAGACAATGAAGTTATGATTCACACATGCTTTTTCTCTTATCAAAAGCATATTTAGCGAAAAAAATGCGTTTAAAAAGTTTTTGTTCATCATTTTGTTACTTCACGAGCTACTACTACTTTTTTCTAGCGCTAAAGACAGTCGTATATGTTTACTTTATTATCACCATAAATTGTGATACATCGTTAAGATCTGAGTAATTCGCACGCACTGAAATAGAGAACTCATGTTGTAATGCTTACTCAACTTGATTCATATCTGCAAATCTACAAGTTTCAGAACAGACTTGCCATCTCATGGCAAATTTTTACTGAAATTTTCTTATAAATTGGTCAAAGTCATCATAGAAAAGATTCATCTTACCAAAAAACCATATTTGCTCTTCAACAAATATTTTTCATGAGAAGATCATATCTCAATTATTTTAAAATGACTTCTAGCAAAGTTGGGACTAGAGTTAGTTATATTATAGGACTTCCGAAGATAAGGTAATCACAAGAAGAAAATATTGTTTCAATCATAACTCTAGAACATGTAAATCGAACGAAATTCTCTACAAAAACTGTGTTAAATCGTTTTCTAACTTACTGAAACTGTTTTTAAATGCTTACAAAACTGACAGAATACATGGAGAGAAGTTCTCTGATGCTGTCAAGTTTGCTGTTTCTCGTAGCATATCATAGAATGCGTCGGAATCTAGTGTTACAATAGAAAGAATAATTTTATTCAGCCTATTGAACATCTTCTGATTGGTAATAGCCGTTTGAATATAACAGACGTTCCATTACTTTGTAAAACAAAGCAAATTTTTTTCAATCCAAAATACTCTGATTTGAGAGAGATTTAAGAATTTTCTATAATATTACAAAGCTGCGATTCAATAATGCATAAAAGGAAAAGAATTCTTTTTCAGCTAGTTGTGATATAGTTAGATTTTTTTCTATCATAGAAAAATAAAAATATCAAAAATTCGTACTTTTGATTAGACAGTTGACAGCTGTGAAATTTCTTAATATTTTATTTTTTGTTATAAAAACATTTAATAAGGTTTTCGGAAAGAATTTTATGACGAATCTTTTCGTATGAAAGCAGAAAAAAAATTATTGAGATTATGTCTATATGAATTCGCATGAAAAAATACTCATTTCTTTTCGACCAGACGATATACGAACAATAAATAAATCTTACCATTGATTCCACAATAACTTCGATTGAAACCTTTTTCAATAATTTTTTTTGAAGCTGGTTCAGGACAACCATGATATAGAAAACGCATAGTTCCGTTTTCTTCTTTGCCGTATCTGGCTATGAAATCTTCATGTAATACACAAAATTGTTTGAATAAACGTGAATTTTGAATACGTTCAATATATATTATTATAGTCTAGAGGAAATATAAGTTATATTAAACAATAGAAAAAAAGATTTAAAGTTTTTATATTTACATAATATCCTTTCATTGTTTGATCAAAGTTATCTTTAATTGAAAGATATTCATCTGATTTGTCATCAAGTATAAATCGTTCTCTAAAATAATAGAGAGCAATGAAAATTTAAGAACATAGAAAAATATACAAAACTTACAAATTTAATGGAGTAAGAGTCCAATAACTTGGTTGTTGTTCATCAATCTTCAATCGACGAATACGTTTTATACGTCCACTATATATTTCTTCCATTTTATTAATATCAATTGATACAGTTTCACCTAAGTCGTTGATTAATTTAAACTAAAAAGAAAAGTCAAGTTATTTTTTTATATTTATCTATAAATCGAATGTTTACATTAAATATATTTGATTTGTAATAATATTCAATTTCATTTGTCATTTTAGAATTGTATAATTTCCATGTAGCATCCCATGCTTCGTACCACCAATGAATATTACTTTCAACATTTTGTTTTTTAGTATTTTCGACAAGTAATTCTGTTTGTAGTTCGAAGAATCGTTTTTCTGTTCGATGAAAAATTTTAAAAAAAACCTAATTAGTTCATTTCTTATCATTATCTTATTTCCCCCGAGAAAAAAAATAATTAGACTTGATATTTTTACAAAAGTAATTATATATTTTCATAACGTGTAAAATTCTCTAAAACCTTATATGTGTATGTTTTGAATTGCACTTGAAAATTCAAGCACAATGAAGGTACCTTCATTGTTGCATTTCCGGAAAATGCATTTTTTTGTTTCTTTTTGCAATTTAGCTCAACATAGAAAACAAATTATTACAAAAGCAAGTATATATTCTGAAAACGTATAAAATTCTCAAAGCATTTTATACTTTTGTCAGTATGATTTTCAATTATTTGATGACAAATATTGTTAATATACTCACATCTTACATTCTTAGGGCATATATTGTTTAGAATTTCGATGATATCTCTGTGCATAATAGGTCATTCATGGCAAGGAACTCTGACTAACACGTTAAGATCAAGGCTGAAAGATGAGTAATTATTCATAGATGTTAGTTTATCACTAGGTAACCATTCATTGGCTGCTGTATGAGTTATATGAAGTAGTCGAGAAGAAGGTGTCAAAATATGGATACCGTAATAATATTTTAAATATTTGTCATCAAATAATTAAAAATCAGGATTGGCAAAAGTATAGGATGATATAGAGAATTTCATGTACTTTCAGAATATATAATTACTTTTGTAAGAATATTAATTTATAGGAATTTTATATTAAAAATGTCAAGTCTAACTACTTCTTTTTGTTCTAGGAAGATAGTATCATAATAAAATTAATATCTTACCGGCTTCTATATTTGATTTGCTATAACCAAATAAATGTAATTGTTTTGTATGAAAGTTGAGTATTGGTAAAACTAATCGCATCGAACAAAATTCAAGATATTCATTAAGAATAGACTGATTTTGTTGAAGTAATATATCACATTGTATAGAGCATGTGGTCTCTTGATAATCATCAGATGATTTGTTTGAATTTTCATGTTCCATCATTTTCAATTTAGTACAATAAAATGTATGTCAAAAATGATTAGGTATTGATAAAAATACTTATTTAAAAATGTTTTTGGGTCATGATAAAATATCAAGAATAAATATGTGGAGGAAGTTAATAGACATCATAATGATTAATCGTATGGTAGTTGATAAGTGGAAAAGAAAAAAAAGTACTATTCAAGGTGACTTAAACACCTACACAACAAGGTAATTTTTGCCCACCTAATATTAACTATTTGTCAAGAGAAAGAATGAAAAGTAAGAAAGCTGTAAAGAATGTTGCAATAATTCTCTTTCTTGCACATTTTTTTATAGAGCATTGAAAGGAAAAGTCAGTTGTGTTCTTTTTTTTCAAAAATTATTCATGAATCAGCATCTTCACGTCATGGGACAAAATACCTATTTGAGATAAAATATACAAAAATAAAACTTGAAAGTCGAATAATGAATGAGACACATAATAGACGAACTATATACTTTTAGTTCTAATTTTAATTGCTAATAGTGACCTCTATTTCAAATATGGCCTTCCCTCTATTACGAGATACTATTTTCAAATTGGTTGTTTCTCATTCAAAGGATTACCAATCAACATTTATATCCATACTTTGTGGAAGATATTTGAATTTCGACAATAATTCTTCTTTGATATCAACTCTAGATTCTCAACAGTTGTGTTTGTTTTTTTTTGTTCTGATTTATATTCCATAAATGGGTCCATTCCGAGGAGGTATAAAATTGATTTTCGAAAGGTTTTTCATGAATTTTCTTATTTTAATTTTGTTTAGGACGTGGAGATTCTAGAGGAGGAGGTGGTGGCCGAGGTCGTGGAGGTGGTGGTGGTGGAGGTTTCCGAGGTCGAGGCGGCGGTGGCCGAGGTGGAGGAGGTGGTAGATTCAATCGGGAACCTGAAGGTCCACCTGATAGTGTCGTTGGTAAGATATACATATACATATATTCTTTTGTTTTCTTTCCTTATTAAAAATTCTTTTGATCAATAGAAATTGGATCCTATTCACATGCATGTGAAAGTCAACTTGTATGCAAGGCAACAAATGAAATGGTTCCATATTTTAATGCTAGCATTTTTCTTCAGAATAAACAACAAATTGGTAAAGTAGATGAAATACTTGGTCCAATGAAACAATATGTACGAAATAAAAATTTGACATGATCTAATCTTTAACTAACTTTTTTCTTCTTTTTTTTAGTGGTTTTCCGTATCACTTTTGGAAAATATGAATCCAAGTTCATTCAAAAAAAATGAAAAAGTAATTAAATAGAATAAAAATTTTTGGGAAATTTCTTTCATTTTTATTTTGTAGCTTTTCGTCGATCCGAATAAATTATTGCCATTGGCTCGATTTTTACCACGACCACCAGGATCAAAACCAACAGGTGGTGGTGGACGAGGAGGACGAGGTGGTGGTGGTGGTAGAGGTATGACATTACTTTTCTGAGCTGTAATAAACAAAAAAAAGACAATATGAAATCGGACAGACAGTTTAAATAGAAAAAAAAAGAATTTTGATTTGGAATAAAAGGAAAAATATCGCATTTAATACCTTATCTAGAATCTGATAAAATCAAATATTTTTCTCACTGAAAACTACGATTTAGAATAACTACTCTTGTTTCTGGTGTATAATATTCAATTTCTTTTTTGTATTTAGGTGGTTTTCAACGTGGTGGCCGAGGCGGCGGCGGCGGTGCTCGAGGAGGCCGTGGTGGTAGCGGCGGTGGAGGTGGTGGTGGATTTCGAGGTCGAGGCGGTGGCCGAGGTGGTGGTGGTGGTGGCTTTCGTGGTGGTCGAGGACGTGGCAACTGATATTAAAAAAAAAAGAAATGTTTTTTCTTTTGCCTTTTTTTTGCCATTTTTTGTATGGCAATTATAATTATTGTTGTTGTTTTTTTTCTATTCGTTATATACACAAAACAAACAACATAAAATAAAAATATACAAAAAACAAATATGAATGTTTTTCAGAAATTTAACGTGGTATTGGTTTTGATAATATAATCAGTATAGCAGAAATAATTCGAAAGAAAGTACCAACAATAATAATCAAATAATTTCTTCGACCAGAAATTTCTTTAAAATAAAATATTGACCAAAATACTGCAATTGTACCAGGTCCAATTGTAATTAATGGAAATGATATTGCTTGACTTAAAACACTATTTGCAACAAGAAATCCAGCTTGTGCAATACCCCACATAATACCAGATATGATAGCTGGAAATATACTTTGAATATGAATATATGGTCGATTACCTTTATAAGCAATATAAACTAGATAGTAAAACATAGATGAAAAAAATATTCCAGAATACATTGCAAATACATAATGAAGACCATTTTTTGATGCTGCTGAATATATATTAGGATGATCTTGAATATATGTACTTGGAATAAAAATAAAACCAAATAATATACCAGCAATAATAGCCAATATGCAACCAATAATACATCTATATAGATTTGTTGATGATGAAACAGCAATAGTTGTTGTATCAATTGGTGTTGCATCATTGCATATTGTTACAATTGATGATGATTGAAGAATAGGTTGTTGTTCTTCTTCTAAATTTTGTACAGTTTCTTCTTGTTTTATCGTTCGTATTGCTAAAAATGCAATACCACTTAAACATGCAATTGTAACACCAATATAATTAAGAATTGGTTGTTCAACATTTTCTGGTATTAAACCAAACCAACCAAAATGTCCACTTGCCCAACCTAATTAAATGAAAAATAAAATCTATATCATATTCAACACTTACCAACAAGCATATTTGTTGTACACCAAAGTAACATTGACATCCCTAAGCCATTAATACGAATAACAAAAATACTTAGAATATTTCCTGTTGTCCATAAGATTCCACCAATTAATACTAATGGAAAAAATTGAGGACTTTTTACAAATAAATCAATAATAAGACCAACAATCCAAATACCACAACACATAAAAAATTGAAATGATAAACCATCACCTATAGGATATTTTCCAGCTGGAACAAGATTAGAACCAAAAAAAAGTACGGCAATTATTACAGATATATAACCTATCCAAAGTGAAATATTTGTATCAGGAGACGGAGGACTAGTTGTTGTATTGAGTAGTGTTGATAAGAGATTCATTGTCCTCGATTAATCGATAGAAAACTAATTCCTATCGATTTGTTCTCTTTTTACTTTGGATAAAGAAAACAAAAACCGATCATTTTTTTTTCTCTTTCTGTAGTTTACCTCTTTGAATGAGTATGTGAAGAGAACATCAAATAACATGCTAGAATATAAAAGTCGCCAAAGTATGTCGCTACTATATCGTTTTTCTTACTCAAGGTTTTTGATGGAAATGTCATGATTATTCTCTTATACACACATATGATTTTTCTAGTACCATTGATAAATATTGCATTTGTTTAATGAAGCAATAAGTAGCAGATGCGATGTTTTTTCTTTGAATAAATAAAATCCTTCAGTGTTTTTTTATTATTGACGTTGAAGATAAAGAATTGCTTTTAACCTAGACACATTTTTTATGACTCTAATACAGGTGTAACTTAAAACAAAATAGATATATACGTAAATATTTGTTTCTCTCATGATATTTTTACTATTTGAATAAGTCTACATGGAGACAATTACAAATCCCCATCAAGCTCATGCTCATTTTACTTTACCCGAAACAAATAAACCGACTAAAGAGCCAACAATTAAATTAACTCAAGAACAAATCGATTTTTTTAAAACAAATGGCTTTTTAAGTATTGATCGTTTCATTGATGATAATGAAGTGTCTTATATTCGTGATCAATACGATCAAGTATTTCTATCATTGATTGAATTATAAAATTTTTCTTATTATCTTTTTTGTTTTATGTCTAATAGTGGTTTGCTGCTAAACTTGGTCGAGAACATGGAAATTTTTTTGATTTACTTTCTGAAGATACTGATGATAAAGAAGCAGTTGCACCACAACTTTTATGGCCATCAATCTATGGTAAAAATATGACCGGATTTGATTTATATAGTACTCAAATGTATGCAAATGCATATGCAATAAGTAAAACTTTACTTGGTGAAGAAACAACATTTAAAGGAGTATGATAAATAAAAACAAAAAAACAAATTTCCTTCAATATTCAATAATTCTTTTGTTTTATTTTCGATTAGGATCATGCAATTTTAAAACCACCAACGTCTAATTCACTTCCAACACCATGGCACCAAGATGAAGCTTATTGGGATCCAACATTATTCTACGAATCACTTGGTGTTTGGGTTGCTCTTCAACCAGTGTCACTTGAAAATGGTTGTATGCAATTTATTGCTGGTTCTCATCTTTTATTTGATGTACTTCCTCATCATACTCAAAATAATAATCCACGTATACATGGTCTTGAAATTGATAATCCAAATGAATATATAAAAAATGTTATTTCATGTCCTCTTCCAAGTGGTGGTGCAACTTTTCATCATTGTCGTACTTTACATTATACTGGTCCTAATCATTCAAATGAACCACGTCGTGCTTATACATTACAATTTCAATGTAATACAAAAAAACGTGAACAACCCCGTCTAAATACTTGGAATGAAATAAAAACAACTGAACGCGAAAAACGTGCAAAAGAAAGTGGTTGGACTATTCGAGCACCTTAATAAATAGAAAAAAAGAACGTGATTTATCGGGAATATTATAACAAGAATAATTATTTATCGAAATATAGCAATAAACAAAAATAAATAATTATTAAACTAAAGAGATTTGATGTGGCCATTGATTATTTATTATATCAGATTGTTCGAGTTGAAGAATAGTATTATCTGCATCATCATCACGTGGTTGCCAATTTCGCAAAAATCTAATAAGAGAAAAAAAATACATAGTAAAGATAATGAAAATAGAAAAAAAAATATAGAATACAATGCATGCAACGAATACTACTTAAATTCAAGACAAATATAGTTCTTTTTAAAATTTCTACCTGTATTAACACTATTTTTATCATTGTGTACATCTGAAATATATTATTTCAAACATCCTTATCTGATAAGCCATGTATTTTCTTGCTAACTTTTTATCAAAAGTGTTATACATACCTTGTATATGGTGTTTGTCGTCGTTGATAATAGATAAAAGCAATACTAATAAGAACCACTGTCATTACTATAAGAGCAATTAATAACCACCACTTTGATCTTGACGATGCTATTTTATTAAAAAGAGAATTAAGTCAAATATGATATTTATTTATCGAAGAAAAAGATGAAAATTTCTCAATAATAATAAGACTTATTCATGTCGTTTTTTCTAAAATT
The DNA here is from genome assembly GCA_905329745.1 of Rotaria sp. Silwood2. Classification (NCBI taxonomy): domain Eukaryota; kingdom Metazoa; phylum Rotifera; class Eurotatoria; order Philodinida; family Philodinidae; genus Rotaria; species Rotaria sp. Silwood2. Next base: position 598,331 of record CAJNSZ010000046.1, read on the forward strand.
ATGATGAATAATTTTGAAATTTACTTACATTGTTTAGAATGATTATTGCTAACATCAGATGTAGTTGATTCCGTTGTAGAAGATGGTAAAGTTGTTGTTATTTTTATTTCATTTGTGTTTATAGTTATATTCGACGAATTTATTCTTGTATTAATAATAAAAGTTGTTGTTGTATTGAAATATGTACTTGTTGATATTGATGTTTGATCAGTCTTATTGTCTATAGTACTAGTTGTTATTGTTACATTATCATATAAATTGAATTTTAAAGTTGTAGTAGATATTAATAGATTTTCTGATTCTGAATTTATTGATTGAAAAAAACACAATAATAATGATATGATAATGAACACTATATATAAATTGTCTCTAGTAGATTCTTTTTATTAATAGAAGACAGTAGTTGTTACTTACAATAAAATGATGGCATTGAAATTAATAAAAAATAATAATCTATAGGGAAAAAAGGAAAATCGGTGTCCAATTACATTTGATAATAAATGCATGTATGTTTTGAATTTTATTACGTGTTTATTTTCTGTTGTCAACGAAAAAAAAAAAACAATATTCATTTCTTTTAAATGAAAGTCAATATTTTATTAGTATATAAAAAATAGATCAGAGAAAATTTATATGATAGTATACATTTACATAACTAAAGATATCAGTCTGTAAAAATAGATTGTACGTCATCTGTAGTCATGTCATTGATGATTTGCATTGAAAAAGGAAAAAGAAACGAAGAAGTAAATGACATGTTCTTTTATTCACTTATTTTCTTCTCTATTTTTGCTTTCTATTTCTGCAAAACATCTCAATCACACAATACTCATATACAGAAGCCTTGGTGACGCGTAAGAAAAAAAAAACTTGAATCATCTAACTGTAAAATAACAGTAATTATAGACGAATCATGAAAAAAAAAAACATTTTCCCTTCATTTTAATATTATCAGTGGGTATAAATTGTCGCATCTATCATATCTCTAATCCAGAATACATTATCTTGATCATCATCTGTAATCAGATCTTGTTAAAGCACGATTACTGTTACATAAAATTAAAAAGAGAAGAAAATCATTATTACAGATCTATTCAATCATTGATTGTTATGTAAAAAAAAAAGAAAAAAAGAAAAGAAATTCCGTAAGTTGATAATAGGAAATAAAACAAGACATGATTGGCAGTTTGCCGATCAAGCAATATTTTCTGATATATGATGATGAAAAGAGAGAAGAATTGAAGAACGAATGAAGCACTCTTTTCTCTTTCTAACTAAAACGGAAGAGAAGATGATGCTTCCTGTCGGGCTGAAAATGGAACACAGTTACGTGACCGAACGACGCAGAATAAACGGAAAATGTTGGAACGTACGAACAATACTTTGACAGCTAATGTATGTAAAATTAATTTTTCTATATTGAATAAATAAAATAAAAACGTTAGAAAAGAAAACCAAACTGAATATTCTATTATCACCTGCTCTAATGACAGATATTTCTTTTCAGAGTTGTCAAGCAATATATCATAACATACAAGAAAGATAAAAGATTTCTAATCTGAAGTGAAATCTTCAAGATCCGGAGTGTTATTTATGGAAGATGCGTTGGATGTGAAGCACACACTTCTAATTTTGGCACTTGCCCACTTAGCGGTTCTTTTTTTGGGACTCAAGCACTCTGCACTCCCTCCCCTTTCTGTCTCGTGTGCTTAGTCACAGTTCTGTTGAAGATAATTAAGAGAGATAATGATGAGATCATCAAGTGGATGAGGTACTTGATAAAAAAAAAAACAATTTTCTTGTGCATTCAGTGCATGGATGTAGAAGACCATCGACATCAAGATTTTAGCGTCGGATACCTTTGCTTTCAAAAATTAGTTAATACCAACTTTTTTACTATACAGTATCATATTCTTATCAGAGAAAAACAGCTAAGCCTACTTTGTAAAAGTTGCGCTCGTTTTTTTATTTCAACGAATCGTTCTAATTTTATTATAAACTATACTAAAATATAGAGAATAAAAAAAAAACTAAACAAAATGGTCTATTTCAATACAATACAGTGTTAACTGACTCAAATTTTTAAAAGACCAACATGAATGAAAAATCGGATTTCTACATATGCTATTAGAACTTTTTATTCTCTACAACATGAGAAAAAAAAATATTCAAAAATAAATAATACCTTTAGGACGAAACAGATTTCACATCTTTCTCATACATAATGACTCTGATGATTTTTCAATAGAAAGAAAAATAGTTTTGGCATTTTTCATAGTCGTCAGACAATTATAAAGTAAAATCAATACGAATGACGAAATCGACGTCAAAAAACTATATTCAATCAAATACATTGTAGAAAAACCTGTTGTCATGCGAAAAGTTGACCTTTGTGAGACTATGGGATAAAATTCCAATAAAATACGGTCATGATGACCACAGATGATTTTTTCATCAGACAAAAATTTCTCTAAAAATATATTTTATTCAATGCAGTTTGACATTTATTTTGAATGTCATTTTTCTTTTGCTTTACAATTGTGCCATGCCAATCAAAAACGCTAAAAGTGTTTGCTTTTCTATTGACAAATCATTAGAATCATTATGTAATTTAGAAATGTGAAACCTTTTTCGCCCCCAAGGTACCATTTATTTTTGGATACATTTTTACCATTTTGTAGAAAATAAAAAGTTACATAAAATAAATCAAATTCAGCTTGAAGTTTTTTTTTTATTCTGAATTCTAATAGGAAATTGATTGTTATCAAATAGATATTTTATACTCATCGATAAAACTTCAGTCGGTCAACATTATTATATATTGAAATAGATCATTTTGTTCAGAGATTTATCCTCTATCATTGATTATAGGTAATAATAAAATTAGAATCATTCGTTGAAACGAAAATAAGAATAACTTTTACGGAGTAGATTTTGCTGTTTTTTTTTTCTAATAAGGATATAATACTGATAAAATGTACGTATCGGCTAACTTTTAAAAGAAATGATATTAGACTCTAAAATGTCGGGATCGATGATTTCCTACAATGATATACCAAATCCTCAAAAGGCTATTTTTCTACTGAGCGCCTCATATGTTCGATGGTTTCATGATTACTCTTTAAAATAAAATGCATAATTTTCACGAAAATATTTTTTTAGGAGCTTAGAAATGATCGAGATATGATGATGTCTGCTGATACACCTTTCGTCGATGGTCCAACTACACAAGATGCAATACCAGTTATTGAACGAACATCACGCAGTATTTCTCGACGAGTAAGTTAAATGTATTGTTATTTCAAAGAACAAGTATCTATTTTCACTTTCAGAAAGTGACAATTATTGTTTCTGTAGCTATTACTGTTGGTGTTATAATCCTTGTCATATTAATACCTGCATTAGGTCTTCGAAAGAGTTAATAATTTTATTAATTCCAATAAAAAGAAAAAAAAAACAAAAAAGGAAATAAAATAATTCTGCATGTAAAAAGTTGCTTTTTTTTTGTTCTGACAAATAAAGAGAAAAAAACAAAAATTAAAAAATTATTTATAATATATCACAATGGAACTAATTCAAGTATATTATTTTCTTCATATAATTTATAAATACTACGATAAATATTTTCAATTAATGGAAAACATTTATCAGCTGTATTAGGTTCAATTTCACCATGTAATAAAGTTTCTTTTAATACTTCACGTTTAGGTACTGTAGCTGTTGCAAACCAAATAGTTAATCGAACAGCTTTATTATGTCGTTTATGTAAAGTTTGTTTATATATATCCCAAGCAACTTGTTTTGTTGTTGAAGAACAATTTGGTGACATAACTGCTTGTTCTAAGAACAGATAAATAAATTCTAAAGCTCGTAATAGACGTAATAGTGCAATTGTTCCCGTTTTATCATCTCGGCATTTTTCATATTCAATCATTGTTTGAACAGTACGATAATCTATTGGATTAGTTTTACAGAGATTTTGAATAATATAATATTTATCAGCAAGGTCATGAGCAACAAATGAAAAAACTACATTTAGATGATTGAAAAATCTACATAATAAAACAAAAATATATTAGAATTAATTATATGTTGTTAATACTTGCTTTGACAATTCTTGAAAAGCTATAATAAATTGATGAAGATGAAGTGATTTCATATCGGACTTATCAATAACATTGCTAAAAGTTTTATAGACATTGTCAACATTATATTCTGTTGCTATGTGGTTGCTCATGCCTGTTCTGAAATCGAAAAAAAAACAACATTTGACACACACTAAGATGGTTTGGTTGATTAGTAAATGACTCAGTGTCTACGAATGATGTCAGGTGAATAAAAGAGGTCACAAGTAGTGTAGAAATTCAACTAAAGAAATTATTTTTTATATACTAAGAAAAAAAATATTTGAATTAAAATAGATTTGACACTTTCAATATATTTGCAAATCGATAGAGAAGAAAGAAGTCAATTGATAAAGAAATATTATCTTTAAGTTCTTATTTGGAAATTACCTGAAAATAATTAATTAAAATATAATTTTTTTGTTTGATAAACATTTAACTGTACCTCTTACGAGGAAATATTCTTGGATGTCAGTTTGATTTTCAATTAAGACTTACGAGAGAATATTTCCAGATGTCTATTTCTGATTTCAATTATTCTTTGAAAATAGATATTCAATAATATTCTAGTTAAAATCCTAAAATGACTTAAGTTTCAAAAAACGTGCCTTTTAGTTTTTCCTTGGAGCTATCTTCATTTAAAGGTATCATATAAAGTACCTACTATCAAGAGTTTCAGAATTTGTAAACTACATATTTCCGAGTTATGCATTGTTAAAAATATTCTTAGATTATTCAATACGCTTCGAAGAGTATTTATTTATAAAAAGCTCATAGCTTCAAGCCGATATTCAAAACATGATTATTCCGACAACATTATGTTCTTCGGTTGCTTCTAGTAAATAGAAAAATTAAAAATTCAATAGCTCTATTAAATGTCAATAGAAATTTGAGTCCTTTTAGGACTTTCACTAGCATATGATGTAGTGTCTATATGCAAAAAATAATTGAAATCACCAGGGGAGCATCTGGAGAATTTACTTCACTAATGCTTCTCGTGTACCTCAGGGAACTCTGTTTGGCATTAAAAAGTTCGTTTTTATAGGTTGTTTTTGAACTAAACGAACGTTTTTAGTGAGTTTTCGCTGTACGACTCTACATTTGTAACAAGATCATATTTTCGAATTTTGATCTAGACCTTAAAAGTTTTATATCTCGAAGAGGCTTAGTCCAAAAATATCTAAATTTTTATTGTACAAGCTAGTATAAATGAGCTCTTTATATGATCAACGTTCCAAGTTGAAGTTCGAAACTATGGTCTTATTTAAAATGTAAGGTCTTACAGTCAAGTTTCAGTAAAAATGTTCTATCTCCTCAGCAATATATTGTAACAATTTACTCTTTGTATGTTATACATAGCTCACTAAAGTCTATAGGATGTATTAAATTGCGGTTAAAAAACCAAACCAACACTTAGGAATATTTTCTCATTAGTGCTAGCAATAACTGAAAGTATATTCTTTTTGCCTGTTCAAAAGAACTCTATATGAAACTTTTGAACAAATAAAATTCATTAAAAAGATATGTTTCATTTTTCTTAATCTGAACAAAACTTCCTTCATTTTAAATTTATGTTGAATTTTCACTGACAATACAAATATTTGTAAGAATCATCCGCAAGAATTGAGTTTCTGTTGAATTAACTTAACACTGTTGAAAATCCACCATGGTCTGTCTATGTCATAATGATGGTTCTTAAACATTACTACTATTACAGATATGGGAGAGTGAACAACATGAATAAATCAGAAAGTACTAACTGATAAACAACAAATGCGCTATGGAAAGACGACACAAATGACGAAGTGTTAGTGCCTGGTATAACCAAGTTTTTTTTGGTCACTAAAATTAACTACAGTTTGTTAGGATCCCTATACATAAACTGTATGGATTATTGACGAAAGATTAAGTAAAAAAAATTATTTTATCAAGTAATAATGGATAACTCACAAGATGATATCTCGCGTTTGAGATGAGATCCCAGTCATTACATATGACCGGTTGAGACACTAAACCGAACTTAGAAGGATCATAATATGTCAAAAGTTTGACTCTATTTTGGCATTGGATTTTGTTCAAATCATAAATTATGATTATGTACTTATGCAAAAAAAAAGACATAATTTGTGTGGTGAAATATCTAACCAATTAATAGAAATACATGTGATAACTGTTAGTCACGCCTGGCACTAGTCACGATTTGCCAGATCTTTTGAAAAGTCAAGAAAGTTCTTGAAATTTGAACATTTTTCTGAGATTATGACTTTTCTGATTTTTTTTCCGAATTCTAAACTTTTTTAGATCGCAGCTTTATTAGTCAAATCCATTACAATTATAACACAATACTATAACAGATCAGTATTGTTGTCATCTTTTTTTCTCTCGTAATCATTTATAGTATCTAAGTTTTATAGCCATTGATGAACACTTTAAGGTATCGATACATTTTTGCATTTCGGAACATAAGACAAGAATGAGTGCTAATTATTTTTGTAAACAGTTTTATAAACATATTTTAACTCAAAAACATTTATTGAAGCAATTTGGACAAGTGTAAAACATGAGTAATAATATGAAATTTATGTTCTACATACCTCTATTAATTATCGTGTGATTTCTTGATTTGCATAGTTTATATATAAGATTTGTTTATGTATTATTTTTTTATAAACGTAGTTTTGCGTTTGATAAAAGAATCCGACACTTGATGTCTTTCGTTAATTTTTTTTTTGTATTAGCTAACAATGGAAGATCGTGTACTGTAAGTTAAAGCGACTGACCATATTTAGATCAAATGAATGCTGTCAATATCAAACTAACTAATTTAAAATATAAGCTGTCGGTATCATATACAGATTGAGATATTCGAATTTCAAGATATTTGTAGTCTGTCATGTGCACACACTACAAAATTGTAACAATATTTATTCTTATTTTTTCGTCACGGTTGTTTAACAGAATAGATAATATCAAACTTGAAAGAATGCTTTAAGTTTGCATGCGTATATATTTTTGAGAAAAAGAAATCAGAGATAAACATAAGAAAGAGAAAAACGAATGGAACACAAATATATAGTTCTGTTTTTTTTCCGGAAAATGACACATTTATGTCAGATGAACGATAATTATTTTTAGAAACCGTGGACTTTGAGCTGTTCAGCTTGACATATGCCAATTTCTTTAAGAAATTGGCTTACATTGGTTCGTTGATCGCCTTGAAGTTGAATTACTTCACCATATTCTTGATGTTCAACAACCGTACCATTACAAGCAAATTTCTTTTTGAACGCACGTAATAAACGTTTTTTATCGAATTCTTCCCCAATACCCTAAATAATTTAATATAAGAAAATAAAATCCCCAAAGACAAAATCTTGACTAAAATACCTGAACTGTAGTTAAAGTTTTCTTTCCACTTCGTTGTTGAATACGAATATGGATTAAATTAGAACTACGTTGACCACCGGCACCACCGGCAGCGCCACTATCTGATGCACTCGACCCGGTCACATCGGCGAACGGGTCGGCTGAACGAAGATTAATTATATTCTGATCGGTCATACGATAAAAAAAAAGTAGAAAGTTGGTTTTGCTCTTTACTCGCTTGAATTAGTGAAACTTAAAGCTCGACTGTGAGTTATATAATAAACTTGAAAGATGAATAATCTAAAATAAGAAGAATTTCGCAATAATCGTTGCATAATTTAAGTTAAAAATAAATTCTTGTTTTTTTTTGTCATCATCTCAAATGCACAAACAATATATAATTATTGAAGAGGGGAAAAAGAAGACAGGGTGCATATAACTATAAAAGAAAAAGATCTAAGAAATACACTAACAAAAAAAAAAGATTTAAAATAAAATCACATAAAAATGTGGAATATGAATAGAATGTTGTCATAGCATCAGTATTTTTTTTTAAATAGCGATTACATTAATAGATTGCATATTGCACTAGTTTTAAGCAAATAAACATAAAGATAATAAATGCATATAAGAATATAAAGTTAGGCGATTGTTTTATTCAGCTGTTGTTGCTGCTTGTTGTAAATGCTTTCCTCCATCACGTGGATAAAATTCTTGAAGAATATTATGTGGAATACGTTTAAGCATTTCACGTGGAAATGTTCGAAGTAATTGCCAACATACATCTAATGAATCTGCTATAGTACGATTTTCATAGGCACCTATATTAATAATAGAAAATGAATATTTAAATAAATAAACTATTTTATTCATAAACAAAAGAAAAGAAATACCCTGAGTAAGAAAATTCTTTTCAAATTTGCCTAAAAATTCTAAATAAAGTAAATCATCTGATGATAAAGCTTCTTCACCAACAACAGCTTTCATTGCAGCTATATCTTTTCCAATAGCATAATTAGCATACTAAATGATAACAAAAAAAAAAAGAATAGAAAACAAAACAAGTTATTCAAGCGAAATATAATATATATATATACCAATTGATTTGAAACATCAGCATGATCTTTTCGTGTCATACCTTCACCAATAGCTGATTTCATAAGACGTGATAATGATGGTAAGACATTAATCGGTGGATAGATCTAATCAATTTACTAATTGTTAGAATTTAAAAAAAAAATTAATTTACTTGTCGATTATGTAATTGACGATCAACATAAATTTGTCCTTCAGTAATATAACCTGTTAAATCTGGAATTGGATGTGTTATGTCTAGAGAAGAAAATGAGATAAAATATTTAAGATTATTTTAATATAATAATAACCATCATTAGGCATAGATAAAATAGGAATTTGTGTTATTGATCCATGTCGACCAGCAACACGTCCAGCACGTTCATAAATAGTTGCTAAATCTGTATACATATAACCAGGAAAACCACGACGACCTGGTACTTCTTCACGAGCAGCTGAAACTTCTCGCAAAGCTTCAGCATATGAACTCATATCAGTTAAAATAACGAGTACGTGTTTATCACATTGATAAGCAAGAAATTCTGCTGTTGTCAATGCAATACGTGGTGTAATAATACGTTCGATTCTATTTAGAAAATCAAATATTTAAACAAGAAAACAAACAATACGTTTTTTTGTTTTTCTATTCTTACGTTGGATCATTTGCTAAATTTAAAAATAAACAAACATTTTCCATTGAACCATTCTCTTCAAAATCTTGTTTAAAAAAACGAGCAGTTTCCATATTAACCTTTAAAAAAAATTAATTACATTAAATATTACCATAGAAAAGAAGTTCTCCAACTGATAAATAGCGACAATGAACATTATATAGACTCAACAAGTTGAAGTTTGAAAATTAGTTTTTTCTATTACCATAGCATTCATTTTAAAAAAATCCCATAAAAGTGCAATATCTCTGCAACAATAAGCTAAAGACATGAACTTCTTTCAGAGTATTTCATAGTTCATTTTGATCTATACTATGTACATTGTCCTAACTCAAAAAAGATTTATCAGTTGAAGAACTTTCTTCGTTAATTACATACACCCATAGCTGCAAAAACAATAGCGAAATTATCGTCATTATCAGCTGCATCCTTTGCATGTTTAACAAGACCAGCTTGACGACATATTTGTGCAGCAATCTAATTCATTAAAAGATATATATATATTTTTTTTTGTACATGGAAAAAGAACATAACACTTTACATCATTGTGTGGTAAACCAGCGGCTGAAAATATTGGAATCTTTTGACCACGAGCAATGCTATTCATAACATCAATAGCTGATATACCTGTTTGAATCATTTCTTCAGGATATTCACGTGAAAATGGATTAATTGGTTCGCCTATTTAAATTTTTTTTATTCAATTATTAATTTTAATAATAAAATACAAATGCATACCATTAATATCTAAATAATCTTCAGCTAAAACTGATGGACCACGATCAATAGGTTTTCCTGAACCATTAAATATTCTACCAAGCATATCTTCTGAAACTGGTGTACGTAAAATATCACCAGTAAATTCTACTGTTGTGTATTTTGCATCAATGCCTGCTGTTCCTTCAAATACTTGTACGACAGCTTTTGATCCTGATACTTCAAGAATTTGTCCACTACGTATACAACCATCAGGTAATGTTAAATTAACAATTTCAGCAAATTTAGGAAATTTAACATTATCTAATATTACTAATGGGCCATTAACACCACGACTGAAACAACAACAACTACTACAGAAACAACCACGACCACCACAGAAACAACAAAAACCACTACAACCACAAAAAACCACGACCACCACAACAACAACAAAAACAACGACAACCACAACCACAACTACAACAAAACCCACAACAACAACAACTACCACAACAACCACAACAACAACNGATTTATCAAATGGAGTTCATATGTAAGATGAATTTTTTTTAATTAGCCCCTAAAAACATATTAAGACTTACTCAAAGTCATTTTTCTTGAATTTTTTATTAAATATTGTAACAAAAATTTACTTCTCCCTTGTTCTCCTTTCACATATCCTGATAAACATGAGTCACGGAACATGACAATTGCTTAGGAGTGGTAAGTTACTGTTAAGTCACTAAGTAACCAGTAACAGACCCGTTATTGGTCATCTGGTAAAGTAACTGGCAATAAATTTAACTTCTTTCTCTTACATTTGCTAACCAGACTTCTATACAGATTGTCAGTAATACTAATCAGCAATAGTCACAGAACGTGATAAACGTCTTTGATATCCGATGAGAGATCATATATCGATAACATCTCGTTATATTGGGTGGGCCAGAATATATTAGAAAGTTAGTATTTCTAAAACTTCTTGTATTCCTTGAGCTCGATAGTGCTTAGTTTTTTACCAAAAGATTCTCCGCTCAATTCTCTACAAAAGTTGTATTGACCATTGTACGATAAAATCCTGAAATACAAAATGTCATAGGAAATTGTGAGAAATATCAAAATACACAAAAAAAAATCTATTTTTCAAATACTTTTTCGAATGGAACCATTTATTTTTTTTGAATGGTTTCACAAGCATCAGAACACGGCTACAGTTTATTTCATATTAATTCCAATGTTCTCTATCTCTTCGTGCAGAGTAAAAGTTATTTAAATATAAATATCCGATACAAAGACTTACTTCACATCAATCAAGCGAAACAAAGTAACAATGTGTGTCTGTTTTTTGTACGGCTGAAGAAAATAACGCTTTTTTTTCAAACCGTGGAGATTCGACCGTAGGGCGAAGCATTGGTTTTCAATATAAATTTTAAAAAAATCAATCTAAATGAACTAACTTTGACTATACATTATTTATTCTATTGAGAGGCTTAAATTATTGATGAAAAAAACTGTCTTTTTCTTCCATTGGCGCAAGTAATAAAGTTCTTATAAACTCAATCTTTAATTGAAAATTGAGAATTATAAGTGAGAAATAGAATTTTTCAAGGACTACACGATGGCTACATTTACTTTTCTTTCTCATACAAGGGCACATGCCGCAAAAACTGGACCATTTTTATCACATGGGGGGCTTTACTTTATGTTTAGTTTATGAAATAAATATAAATACAGTCTTTATATTTACCATTTATAATAAATAACAATAAAATAACAGCCCTACTCACAGACTTTGAGCAGATAATGCTCAAAAAATGGTCTTCAGCTTATACACAGTTTTTTCGCATTTTGGTACTTACCACGATTTCCTTTGGTATTTTGCGTCTATGGATTTTGTGGTAAAGCACTGAATAGATTTCTTTTTTGTAAAGAATTGGACGGGAAATCTTTTTCTAAAAAACTTAGCTATATCGAGTTCAAGAAAGACGAGAAATATCAAAAATAATAACAGTCGAATGTATTCTGGTTCACTTGATAATACGTGAGCTACTTTCTTATTGCATGTCGGAGGATTAAGCAAAGTAAGACTGAAGAAATTTGCTGTCAGACATAGAAAAACACACTTTCTTAATGATTAGCTACAGAACTTACATGGTATTTGACATTTTAATCGCGTATGGAATGAACCAACAGTTTTTCTTCTTGCAGTTTAAATGTGTGCGTTATCAATGACGGAGACTTAATTGAAGCTAAAGACAAACCGCTAGTACCATTGTACGATGCTGAAACGAATCTGCCTATTTCGAAAAGCGATCCTATGATCTCAAATGCTACACAAACTGCTAACGATTTAAACATCAATTTAAAAAATTTTCATTTACTTTGTTTGCTGTATGTCAACGACATCCTATTGAAGTTATGCATTTCTGATCGTACGGTGCAAAGTGAGTAATTTTGACTAAATTAGTATAACTTCGTACATTTTCTTTGCTCTAGATGACGACGGTAATACAAAGGAACGCAAACGAAAGAATGAAGACTCATCGGTACAAACTAGTGAAAAACGTCGCAATTGTGACACATCGACGAGAAACAACAACGCCTGACCTAAGCATTCACGATTTCAATAAATAGCTATTCTCAACTTTTATATCTCAACGATTGGTTCTAATATGTAGTATTTTAAAGAATAGATAAATCAATCAATAAAATAATATATTAAAGATTTTTAGTCCATTGAACTCACTCGTTTTTCCTTCGACTGAAGGGAAGGTCATATGAGATAAAATGAATTTGTCTGTATGTGTGTGTGTGTGTTAATGGCAGGTCAAGAAAACATCAGAGGTTAGCTTATTTTTAGGCTTCTCCACGTTTTCATGGAACTTTCCTATAGGTTATAGAGAGCGAGGAAACTGAATCTGACGTCCGTTTTTCAAAATGTTAAGTTTAACTTTCTCAGTCTAGGAAAGGTATGTGAGAGAAAGTACTGATATTTTATAAAGGTTGACGAAAGCAAATCGAGGTCGGGGAATCCGAATCTAAAGCTACATTTTGAAAATTTTGAAATCGATTTTTTTTTTGGTCAAGAAACCAGGTCCAAACAGGTCGTTCTGCGTACCAGTCACATTTTTCATAATTTTCAATAAAACAATTATTTTTGAACTGCAAAAATGCTTCGAAAATCATAGTGGAGTACCTTGAACGGTGTAACATGGAAAAAGAGCATTTATCGTTGTTTGTTGTCAAGACAAGGTGCTATTTCCATTGAAATATCATCTAAACAATAGCATATAAAAATACACAGGCCGTGGCAGACAGGCAGACCAGACCGAGGTAAGCGCATCACAGGCACAGGTAGGTTGACAGAATTGACAGTCTGCCATCAACAGGCCAGGCCTAAAAAAAATAGATCTGTTTGGACCTTTAGTACTTAGAGATATTATTTTCCTATAAATTTATTTTAAATTTAAATTTACGAAAATTAATCTTTTTTTTAAATTTAAATACTCTATCTTAATGAATTTAAGTTGGATTTCAATTTCCTAGATTATTTTTTGGGTCTGACAAGTTTTCCTAAATGTAAATTCATTACCCCTAATATTACTTTGAATTTTAACATTTGTTAACAGTTATCAAAAGTTAATAAAAAACAATTGAACCGAAAAAAGAACACTCTTCACCTACCTAATAAACGAATTAGCTTTTTCACGAGTTTCAGATGCCTTATAAGGAATTTTATTGATAAATAATTAAGTTTTGGGATGAGGTATCAATTCAATATTTTAAATTTTTTTCAAAAACTCATAACAATATTCGTTAATATGTGTTTTTTTTCTTTATCATCACTTTAGATTTTGTGCTTACTTGTGGTTTTCCATCATTTTGTATTAATTACTTTCTAGAAATTTATGAAATTAAGAACAAAATTCGTGCAATACAGATCACTCTTCTAAGATAGTTCAATGAAGGAGACATTTGCAAATCTCTTCTTAAAGAAATTTCACAACGTCAAAATTAACTTACCTACTTGAAACTGATTTTATGCTTGGCTTATTTCTACTGGAGCGCTCAATACGGTTCTCTTGATATCTTTGTTTTGCTCGATTACTCGAAACTTCGATACGTATCGACGGATCGAAAATTCCTCAAAAAGTCGAGCATAGGTCTCCGATAGGACAATTTTCGAGTGTTCGCGATCTGATGACTGTCGAGGGACTCGAAATTACAACAGAACGAACAAATAAATATATATTTCATATTTTCGGACGCTCATCGCACCCATCGTATGTTTTTTATTGTCTGCTTAGGTACTTTCATCTAATTCACACATATTTATTTCTTTTTTTGTTTTCAATTCCATGTAGTAATGCATATGTCGAAAGTGTTTTGTCGAAATAAAACATGTATATGATGGTCAAAGAGATCTAATGCCAATTGAAATTATTGTAACTGAATTGAAAATTCATTTATATTCATCTTTACTTTGTACACAGATTTATGACTTTTCTTTTATCAAAATCAGAACTGTTAAAACTTATTCATAGTAATGAAAAATATTTTATGAAAAAATAACGTGTTATTTAATATTTAAATGCATAGTTTACGGGTGGCTCTTTGTTGAATTAATTATGTTGTGTTATTTATTTAATTATTATTCATTGAAATAAATTTTGTAGAAATTTAAAATAACGTTATTGATACTTTCAATGAAAACTTGACCTCTAAACGATTAAAATAACGCTCAAAAAATCTTTCCGGATTTTCCTGCTCTGCGTACATTTAATTCTCAAAAAACATCAGCTATGTAAAGCACGAAGGCTTCAGAAGTCGAATAAGAACCAGATTTAGTCAAGGAGTAGCCGCAGACTTTGATCTAAAAAGTTCCTTTAAAGTTCATGAAATCCAAAAAAAAAACTTTCAAAATCCTGAAGTCTTAAAAACTACGAAATATTTTTTTGACATGACTTTTTTTACTTTTCGTATTCGAACCATCTTCCACTATATTCTCCAATATCAAGAAAACTGGAATATTTTCCCCACGCATATTAGTGATAATTGAGCATGGTCTATACTTATTTTTTGCTACGAGGGGATGTCTCGAAGTATCATTGCGAATGTCTTTATTCTACTTACAACCGCTTTCGCACACTCACCCACACTCATACCATTTTCAAGTACCATTTTTGTAAATAAATATTTTTTAGTAAAATACTCAGGGATGAATGCATATAAAATTTGTCATGTTTTAGAAAAAAATATGTCACACATTTTAAATGGATTAGTTCAGCAGTGAAAAGAAAATAGTTTTGACTGAACAAAAGGTCCTATCAATGCCTAATATGTTGAAGGTTCAATTTACTTTCGAGGAACATCTAACTCAGATCCGTCATATGATTACAAGATTTTGAGCTCATATTCTGTGTATAACCAGAGGACTACTGCATCGGTAAAATCCCCAAATAATTCTTTTTTTATTGAATTTTAGTCGAGATATCAAGTTTACACGGTTTAATGCTGTTCTGTGATTTAAGCCAAAAGTTTTTTTTTTCTAAAGCAACAATAAAGTCTTGTGACTTATAAGCTTGTTATTTCAACCTAAACTTCATGAAAAACAGAAGTTTTTGGTGATTGAGCTAATGTAGTAGCTCCCTAGTTATGCACAGAATATAAGTTAAAAATTTTATAATCAAGTGACGGATTCTAATGAGATGTTTCGCGAAAATAAGTTGAATATTCCACATTGTAGATATTGGTAAGTCATTTTTCACGGTGTTGGTGTGTAGAAGAATGTGAATGTCAGCATCTCCCTCGAAGCTGCTCCTATGCCCTAAGTTAGTTGATCGTGATATGAATTAAATAATATATTGTAGACGAAATTCATTGCATTGGTCAAATTTTAAATGATTTAAAGTCTGATTTTCTGATGTATAATTGCATATAATAATAAAATAACAAATGATTACTTTTCATTGACTAAACTAAACTTTAATGAAAAGAAATATATACCATATAAAAATTAATGAGTTTTTAAAATAGATGAATTGATATAAAATCATATAGGAATTACATCAGACTCAATAAGATTAAAGATTTTTTATGTCGTCATATAAAATTGATATTCGTCAAACGTTGTCTTGATCATGAGAGGAAGAATCTATAATCATCGTAGATTCTTCATTAATCCTCTATTTAGTTATGCTAAGCTCAATGACAATATAAAAGCATCAAACATTCAATTTTATCAAAAGAATATTCAACCGTTAATGAATAATATATTATTCAAAATGCAAAGATTTCATCATAAAGCTTGCTGAAATATTAACAAATGCAGTTTCCAAACGAACTTTTTTTCAATCAAAAAAAATATCAATAAAATTGATCATATTAAAAAGAAAGGATATACTTATAGTTAATTTTTCATGTTAAAAATATGTCTATCGTCTTTTTCAGGAATAAAAAATTGAAGAAATTATTCAGAAAAATCAAAAATTCATTTTTTTTTCCCTATGATTATAGATCTATTCTGATGACACCATGGTCTTTAAAGACTCTTAGAAAGTTTATCGCAAGAAAATGGCTATTTTTCTGATTTTTGCTCTTTCAGCACGAGTTGATTCTCTGTCACAATTTCTGTCATCTTTTAGCGGATGAACCAAAACTCTCTATTCTTGCGTCATTGTCACCATCAAATACTGTATATTTACAGAACTTATTTGATGTTTACAGGAAGCAAACTTACCTATGAAAAATAAGAGTTTTTCTTATAGTTCAATGATTAAAAAATACAGAAAACTTCTAAGCATGTACTCTGAAAGAGTATAAAATGCTGATTCTACCACACTACTTATTATCCCTTCCAAATGCATTGAAATGCGTGAAAAATAGTTAAATATTTTATACCCAAACTTTCGGTTCACTCTTACATAATATACTGTGAAAGATAGACCCGAGTGTTTTAACATAAACAGTAAATCTGAAAAAATGCATTCTTATAGACCAATTTATTGGATTTTCGACTTATTTTGAGATATTCCTCGAAAAATCGAATAAAGAAGTTTCGATTCAAAATGTTTGTCCTTAGATGATAGTTCTAAGGACTCTTAAAATATACTGAAAATCGCCAGTGAAAAGAATGATCCTTCGTCGAGTAATTTATATCTACAGTTGAATCAAAAAGCGTAGTAAATTTATCATAACTCTGCGACAAAGGTCAATGCACACGAATTCTTTTTTTAAGATTCTGCTAGTTTCTCTGAGACCTACCCATCATAGATCCAATTTCTAAAGATTAGTGACCGACCATATTATCATCAGAATAGATCTATAATCATATAAAAACTTTGTGTTTGATTTTCTAAATTAATAAATGATAGAAATGTTTTTAAAACGAAAAATTAACTATAAGTATATATTTTCTTTTTTATATTATCAATCAATTGATATTTATTTAGTATTTAGTTGAATTGAAGTAACTTCTATATTACATATAGAAACGTAATAAAGTATCAGATATGAGATACACGTGATTGAATACATGCTTGCTCCTTGATTCATTAATGTTGACGAGATACTAACAGTCTAAACGTAAAGCAAATTTGATTCATAGACTGTGTCAATAATGGAAGCACAAAAAATAATTCTCACGAGACCTAACACGAACATTCCGTATGATTATTATGCGAAATAAAAATGAATAATTTTTGTTTATCGATAATATTGATCATATGATCAAACCTTATTCTTTATTTGTAACCTCGAGAAAAATATACAAGAACGAAATCATGTTGGATACGGTTGAAAGGGTGTGTCCCCCCTTTATACATATGTATATATCTTTCTTCACAGTTACCTTTCTTACGATATTTTATATTTCGCATATAACTAATTATATAACTTTATAGTTTCATAAATTATTATCAATCATTGACAAAAAAAAAACTGATATAAACAAAAATATAAGAATGGTACTTCGTATTCCTGTAACAATTCATAGTGTACCAGAAAAATTTCTTATCGTATGTGAAACTGGCCATGAAACTATACAATGGCTATGTGAAGCTGCTTATAAAAGATATATTGAAAAATATCATGATAAAACAATACCTTATTATTTTGTGGCTCGACGTGTTGATGATCGATGTTTATTATCACCAAACGATCGTGTTGAACACGTATTAAAAGATAATGAATCAATAGAAATTGGTGAAATTTATATTAGTTTTTTTTGATTATTAGTAAATATTTGTTTCTTTATACAGATATAGCTAAACAATTCGATGATGATGATTCATTTAGCACAGCTACGTAGGTTTTTCTATTTTGAAGTTTTCTTTTTCTTGCTGAATATCTTGACATTATTTATTTTTCTACTAAATAGAGATGAAGAACGTCATGTATGTGTTTTTAACAAATGAAAATTTTGAAAAATAAAAGAAAATATTCATATAGGTTGTTTTACTCGATGGATATCATTTAAAATGTGGTGATCTTGTTCGGCTCAGTACTGGTGATTATCAAATTGAAGTAAATATTAAATTGAACTACAGAATTTATTTTTGAAAGTTCAGACTCAAGTTTACCTCATGAATTCTGAGAAGAAGTCTTAAATTTCAATAAATAATTAGTACACAACGCAGTGTTCAGTAGTATTGATTTTCATTAAAAAAAATAGTTCTCTGCAATCTGCATTCAAATAAAAACATAGTTCCAGAGTTCTTGTTTATTCATATGACGTAGTGTTCAACACTATGTCGTTTTTCACTTTGTGTATAGCCATTTTACTGAATTTTTAACCTTTAGGATGTAGAGCCCGTCGAGTTCGGGCCTGAAAATTTTCCTTAAGCTGAATTTGAGTCCGAATATTTTAGATCCGACGGGCTATAGAGTAGCACGGTATGTACTAAAGAACTAAATGATGATATTTCGACCCAAAATTTTGCCCATACATAGGCTCTCTTGTAACTAGAATGCCTTGAAAGTTTTACTAGAGGACTTTATTCTTTTGGTGTTTTTTGATATTTCATTGGAACCTAACTTATGTACAAAGTTCAAGTTAAAAATCGATTTTCAAGTTGGCAAGGCTCCTTTGTAAGTGTTACATAATATATTCATAGAAATAAGACTTTTTTATGAGGATTAATGAAGTAAACTTATGCTTGATCCAAACTGAAATTCATATAATCTTTATATTTAATTATATTCTATTGAATTAGTTACCAGCTGAAACTTGGAATTTAATTCATAAAGCACGAGAATTGATTGATGATATTATTGTTAAAAAAAAAGGTTGATTAATATTTTATTTTAAATATTAACTAAATGATTTTGTTTGATAGTTGTTTATGGTGTAAACACAGGTTTTGGTTCATTTGCATCAACAATTATTTCTGATGAGAAACTTGCGTAAGTTTTTTTTTTAATTATTTCTTTATCATGTTATTATGAATATATATATATAGTGATTTACAAACACGATTGATTGTTTCACATTGTGCTGGTGTTGGTGAACCATTAACAATTGAACGAGCTCGTATGATGTTTGCATTACGAATTAATATTCTTGCAAAAGGATATTCCGGCATATCGGAAGATACTTTACATAAAATTATAGCTGCATTTAATAGTAAAAAAATGTAAACATAAATATAAATTTAATTTTAATATTTTATTTAGAATCTTGTATTCCTGAAATTCCATCTCAAGGCACCGTAGGAGCTTCTGGTGATTTATCACCATTATCACATTTAGCTGCTGGTATTTATATTGTGAGAAAAAAGATTATGTGTTTTAAAAAAATATTTATTTTGATTAGGCTTAATGGGTATTGGACGTATGTGGTCACCAAAAACAGGTTGGGGTAATGCAAGTGATGTTTTAGAACAGAATGGATTAAGTTTAATTGAATATAAAGCAAAAGAAGTAAGAAAAATTTAAAATATCTTTTTTTTTTCGTAATTTTTATCTTCAATTTTAATATTTACAGGGTTTAACAATGATCAATGGAACACAATTTATTACAGCACTTGGAGCAGAAGGTAAAGATTTATTCTTTCAGATAATTAATTTTTATTTTTTATTTATTTAGCTGTTGAACGAGCTATTTTAATTGCTCGTCAAGCAGATATAATTGCAGCTTTAAGTACAGAAGCATTACGTGGTACAGTTCGACATTTACATCCAAGTAAATATTTTCATTAAACAATATCCGATAAATTTTGAGTCTCAACGAAAATTAGTTCATATATAAACAAAGAATGATTCCTGCTCAATTTTATCTATATTTTCGGGGCAGATAGATCTTGTTAAGTAGAGCAAAAGTTATCATAGACTCAAAAATTCTTAAATGCTTTCTTTAGGGAGATATGGCGGTCGCAAAGGTCAAACATGTCACCGTAAAATTCTATAACTTTATTTTTCAGAGCCTAAGAGAAGAAAAATATTGGAAGCGCTGTCAAAAAATGTGTCTTTTTTTCAATGGTACTGCTTTTTTACAGGCTCCCGACTTGAACTCGATGGAACGTATATATTGAAGAAATTTTTGTTTCTTTGTATCCAGATCTTGATTTTGAGAAAACGCGAAATAAACTTTCCTGTATGTATCAGGACTTTTTTTCTTCAACTAAAGTGACAAAAAACTAACTTTGTTAGAGATTAATGACTCATGCTCTCAGCACATTTAGAAATTATCATTAGAAGAATTTTGCATACAAAGAATAATGATGATGTGAGTATTTCTGCTAAGATTTTCAAGAGTCGGATTTAATAAAAGTACTAATTAACAACGAAGAGTTCTCATTTATATAGCATTTGATAGAAGATATTTCGAAGCTAGTTTAGCATCTTGATTTGAATATTCGGAAAGGAGGCGAATCCCCATAAGTGACATATTATCCGGTGATATTATTCTTTTTTAATAATAATGATATAGATAGAATTTAATGAACATCAATTCATGATCTAATTATCATGTTTCTTCTGTTTATGTCACTATCATTAAAAGAGAAAATGTCATTGCACAATAGGTCATTTAAACCATTGTCTTTTAAAGTACTCGAAGTTTCTATAGATATAGTTTGTTACGGATTATTCTGTGTTTACATATAAACTAAGTTTTGTTGAGGTTCATAATTTATGGGACATCCTTTATGTTTTTTTTGTTTGTTTAAACCAGGTCTTCATGCATCTCGACCTCATGTTGGACAAAATCTTGTTGCCGAACGATTACGTGCATTATTATCTTCTCCATTACATCCATCAGCAATATCAGAAAGTCATGCTAATTGTGGTCGAGTACAAGATGCTTATTCAATTCGATGTATTCCACAAGTTTGTTTGTTTTTTTTTTTGTTTGTGTCTAAATGAATTCTTATATAATTAATATTTATAGATTCATGGCATATCATGGGATACAATAAAATTTGTTAAAAGAATTATAATAACTGAAATGAATAGTGCAACGGATAATCCACTTGTATTTCCCGATACTGGTGATATTGTTTCAGGTGGTAATTTTCATGGAGAATATCCAGCTAAAGTAAATAATTGTTTTATTTTTGTTATCTTCTCTTACTAATATGTATAATTTTTACTAAAAGGTATTGGATTATTTAGCAATTGGTGTACATGAAATAGGTAGTTTAAGTACATGTCGTATGGAACGACTTGTTAATCATGGTATGAGTGGTTTACCAGCTTTTTTAACACCTGAAGGTGGATTAAATTCTGGTTTTATGATTGCACATTGTACAGCTGCAGCACTTGGTAAATAATTTTATTTGAACAAGAATAAAAAAACAACTAATAATCAATTATTTTAATTAATTTAGTTTCCGAAAATAAAGTTTTATGTCATCCATCATCGGTTGATAGTATTTCAACAAGTGCTGGTCAAGAAGATCATGTTTCTATGGGTGGATGGTCAGCTCGAAAAGCATTAAAAGTTATTGATAATGTTGAAATTAGTAAATGACCAAAAAAAAAATTCTTTTTTCTTATATTTATAAAAACAAAATTTATATTATTTGTAGTAACAGCAATCGAATTATTAATGGCTTGTCAAGCTATTGATTTATTATATCCATTAACATCTACTCCTCCATTACAAGCTATTCATGATTTAGTTCGACAATCAATTGCGTATGTATTTTTATGATTTATGTTAATAAGCTTGTCAACACAATTCCTTCAGGGCTAATATATGCAACTTGCATGTGTTCTTTAGCTTCATTATACTAATACAATAGTTGTTAGCGTAATTCCTGTGAGATTAAAACATGAAACACGATGTGTAATGACTCTTGCTAATTACAGAGAGATTGTTTTATTCTATCTATTTCGGGCCACATCCTTTTATTTAATCCTTCAGAAATACAATAAGAAAATAATTCATATATTATAATGAGACGTTATTGATAGGTGATCTGTGATCGAATTTCAACGTTGCCATTAATTGTTCATCGAAACTGACGGTTCGAATGGCTTATACTCCTTTTTTTTTTTGTAATTTGTCTATAAATATGTTATCCTATATTGTGTCAAATAGCGGTAAAGATTTTCCTATTGATTAGGTCTTCTAGTTAATGGCTATTTTTGTAGCGGTATTTTTAATAAATACTCAAACTCGAAAACTAAATGACAACAGCCTATATGACTGATACAGACCGAACTGAGCACGCTTCCATTCATGTTCGGGTAGGATTTCAATTGAAACCTAAAATTGTTAATCCTATACTTTCAACATTTCTTTTAGATTGTGTTTCACAGAATCCGTCCAATAAAAAAATCTTTAGCAGACTATAGTTATTTTTCAAGGATAATCGACCTCCCGGAAAACGATCTGTACTATCTATTTCGAACACATACTTTTTTACTGGTATTCTAATTTTTATTTGCCTTGCTGCTATTCGCTCGTTGTTTTTTCATTTTCGTATTTCGTTCGGTTTTCTAATTTAGTCTCATCTGTTGTATATATCTATCATATCTACAACAGGTTTCAACGTACTATTATATATCTCGATAAGTTCAAAAGCACTAATTTTGATTTTTTTTTCTCCGTAAAGGAATCTGATATCTGTTATTCTCCGTTGCAATGGAGATGTATGTAATGATCATTGATCTTTCTCTCTCCCCACTCCATTGTGCTAAGAAGAAAATATTCATTATCGTCTGACTTACAACTTTCACTTACTATATTTTTCTGTTAAAGTACTTGGGATAAAGATCGATTTATGTCTCATGATATTGAAAAAGCTACACGTATTCTTAAATCTGGTATTGTAAGTATAGAATGAATTTAATAGATGAAAATTTTTTTTTTTAATAATTTAATTTTTTTTGTTTTTTAGATTTGGAAAACAGCAGAACCTTTTATTCAAAATTATCATAATTATTATTATATAAAACATCATGGTGAACCAACACCAACAGTTGAACCATTGGAACAAAAGCATACTGATTGAACAATTTTATTATTTTGTATTGTAGTTTTTTTCTATATTCCGAAAAGAAAGTGTCAATCAAGAAAATTTAATAAACTCATTTATTTTGTTTTTTTTTTTTATTTGAAAGTATCTTTTCATATAAAACAATTAATTATCGAATTGTTGCTTTTATGAGATTATGGAAATATTCATTTTTTCTTTTATATACCATTGTTCAAATGTTTTCATTCTTAAGAAGAAAAAAAACAGACAAGAAGAAGATAGCAAAATGATGAAATTCATATATGTTTTTAATCTTCTGTTAGGAATGATGATGATGATGATTATATATGCGAAAGATTATAGTGCAGCTGAATTACATCGATTACGCATTACAAAACTTTATCGAAATCATTTATTGATAAGATCATCAATGCAAAATATTACTCAAACAATAGTAGCTATTGGTCTAGGAATTATTGAAATCGAAGGAATTGATCCACAGCAACAGGTTAGTAAAAATGAGAAAAATGTTTATTCAATGTAGTGTCTACTTTTTATATCTATTTTGTGTATATAGCAGAGTTGAGTGCGGGACACTCCGGTCATAATACTCTATCCGACAGAAAGAAAGTACGTGCCCTATATTTGATCTAGTGTTCTTTTACACTTTTTGCATAGCACATACTGTCATTAGTGATACTTGATATATATTGAGAATGAGGATGTGGGTGTGGATCGCCTTGCATTCACACCTATCGAAAGCTATTTAAATTATACATAGTAGTCTTCTAATTATTATTTTATTATTTATAAAGAGCTTTATTTGAGTGGATGAACTTAATCAACACTAACTACTTACATTTTATTGTAGTTTTCTAGCACATGCTACAGAAGAAAAAACAGAAAAAGATGAATTTAAAAGGGTAGAGGAGAATTTCAATTAGAAGATGTCGAAAAAATACATCAAGATGAATAAAGAAAGATAATATTGTCTTCGGATTGAATTGATTTGATTGAATGAATTTTAATTAACGAATTACAATAGTTTATTAGAGAAGATAGGAGAGTTTTGATAGAATTTGTTCATACATATATAGTAAGTCGTCCTCACAGAAGTAAAGTTTGGTGAATGCAAAAAAACTAAAACCGAACCGGAACTATTAAATCATCAAATAGACATAAAAACTCTTACATCTATATCAAGAAATCTTCCTTGTTAGATTCTTGAAAAAAAAAATTTTTAGCAAATATATATATAATATTGTTACGTGTATGTGTTGAAATATGTGGCATCTTTAATCTCAATAATTCAATAGTTAAAATTTCTAAAAATTTATTTCTAATTTTCGTATCTATCTAATGTTTTCAGCATTTTTTATTTCACGTGATATTTTGAGAATTGAATGGCAACTGCGGTTTTTAATTTTTCGAGTCGCCGAACTGTAGTCGGAAATTGTTGAATACAAACTTTTTTACTGTAGGAAGTGCACATTTCTCTGTGAAACCTATTGATTCTCTCTCACTCTCAATGCATTCGAAAAAACAACAAAAGATCATTGATGTAGAGTATAGATGCAATCAAGTCTGGATGTTACAGAATAACAACTTGAGTTTATGAAAGCTCGAAAAATAATCCTATAATATTTGCCATGTTTATTTTTTCATTATTTCGATGTTTTTGTATTAAGAATAATCATTGTGTACGAAACATAATCATCTTTTTGGATACAAAAATCATCTATCAGTATTATTTATTAGCACCTCTCCATCGTCATAGACTGTAAAAGTTATAACCATGAGATGAATATGATAATTCTCCTTTAATTTTCTTTCACATTTATTGTAATTAATATCTTACATTAACCCTTTACCCCCGACAGTAGTTTCCGAAGCGCTAAGGATGAAAGAACCGTTGCAATAGAGTATTGATGCCTCCAATATGCCAAAAATATGAACAGATCAATCAAATACTACCTTTCGGTTTACGGCCCTTTCCTGAGGGGGAGTACGGGAAATAATTTGAAATAATTTTCTAATGCTTTCAGGAAAACTGATGTAGTTCGGTCAAAAAGCGTCACAGAGACCTCGGCGACATTTTATATTGTAGGAAACTATTCGCTTTATAATTCTGTGTGGTTGAAACAAAATTTTTATATTGATTAGTAGATGTTGATAAGCAGAGACGGCGATGTTTTAGAAATCCTTTAGGGATCATTCTGTACTTTACCTTACTTTCCCTACTAAACTATCCTGAAATTTCTGAAATCTAAACAATCCACTAGTGAGCACTTTCTTCAATATGTGTCACATAGCAGATCGTCGGAATATGTCTTGCTCAAATATACGGAGACTTTTCCAACAAAAATTGTCTTTTTTTAAAATTATCGATTTTATAAGCCGTGTATTTTGGAGCGAGTGCAGTGAAATAAACGGGATTTTTTTACTGATCGATAGTCCATAAAATTTACTACAAAAAGTGTTCTTAGAGTTTCTGGATCTCGTGCTTCGTTAATTTTTTACAACTGTTTTTCTAATGTCCACTGTAGTGGACATCCGGGGGTAAAGGGTTAATATAAGAATGTTTTTCATTTTATTTTAATAAAATATTGTGTTGACCGATTGCGCACAATTTATCATCACATTCTCATGTTTATATTTTTATCATTGCAAGAGAAGATACTATCCAATAATATGTCATTTGAATGATTGACATGAGTACTCAAGAGTCATATAAAAACATTTGTTTAGAGCTTATTCTTTATCTGCATATAAAATAATTTTGTCTCATCTCAAGATTTATGGAAACATCTTATATTCTCAATACACGTATTGACCATGAAGATATATATAGAATTCTCATCTACTAGTTTATATGCTTCTAAGAACAGTCTCTTTTTTTCTTCTAAGTGGATTGGACCTATTGTACATTGAAGTAAATATAGTACAAAAAACAAAATGTTCCATATCAGTGTATAGCAGTGTAAAAACATTGCCTTTTTTATGTCACAATCAAAAGTGATAGATTTTTAAGAATAATGGCGAACTTTATCTTTATGAATAAAAAATCATAACTTTCCTGTGACAGATAAATACAGAAACGTATTGAATTAACGTTGATAATCAGTTATGGAATAATATGAATCATAAATATGACGTTGGCTGTTGAGATATTCTGTAATTATCGATATGTAAACTAAAAAGATATGATCAAGACATTTCAAATTTGTTATGTAATCAAATGGTTTAATCATATCCACTTTCTTTAATATATTGTTGGGCTAAATATTATTACAACTTTAATTCTTCGATACACAAGAAGAAAAAAAGAACAATACAAGATGAAGAGAAATTCTTTTTATCGCTTTGCAAATGTTTTCATTCGATATATGCACACATTTATTTAAATAATATTGACATTCGTTCACAAATGAGGCATTTAAAAAAAACAATTTGTCCTAATAGAATTCGAGTAACTTCAAAAGTTTTTCATGAAATCTGATGGTTGAATCTAAATTTTCATTATGTTGATGTTATTCAAGTGCTAATGAGCTTGAGAAGCATCAGGTCACACCTATGAAATTCTTTGTAACATATGTTTGTCTTATATATCATCGAACAAACTTCTTATATCTGTCGATGAATATTTCAGCTTCCGCTCTTAGTCAAAAGACGTCATTGTCACAAAGAAATGTTGCAATGACAACGATAAATGAATGATTAAAAGAATAAGATAGTGATACTAGTTATGCTATCAATATATCGTTAAAGATTTGCGGAGATATAAAGAGAAGTATAAACATAAAAGAAAACGTGAAATAGTTTTACGAACGTAAAGTTATTTTATAAAACGAAGAAGTATTATGAATAAGTATTGAGATATAAATACTGAAATGTGACGATAAAATAAATAAGAACAAGCAAGAACTATTCAAAGCTAAGGATATAATTATATAGTTATAAAAGATTGAATAAAACAATAAAAGTGTATACAAAGAAGTGCATACATGAGGATATAAAACTAATGATAGAACTGAATGCTAGTTGTTGTCAAAGTTGTATGCTTTATAGCTGTAGAGGCTTTAAAAAAATATTTGAATTTAGTCACTTTTTATCTCTATAAGGTGTTGATTGCAAATCGACGAAATACAGTTATAGAACTATTCAACTTATGTCTTTAAATATCAGCACTTAGCTTCATGAAAAATAGTCTTTATGTCTTTTGAAAAGATATAATATTATTCTGAAAAAAATTCTTAGAATCTGACATAAGCAAATATTTTAGTTTCTTCTATAAATTGTTTTCATTTTCTTTCTCTCATTATAAATTAGCTAAGTAACATCATTGGAAGCAATACATTGACAGTTTTTGTTCTTATACGATTCTAACACAGAAAAAAAAGAGATAACTGCCTCCGTTTCGGCAAACAAACGGGTCTAGAACTAAATATACCATTTTGCGTTGTCAGCGTTAGATGTCATCACCAAATAATTCATTACAGTAAGATTTTGTTTTAGTTATATATAAGCTTATCAAGACCAAATAGATGTTCATTTGTCGTTTTTTCATCATGTTTGCAGTTACACTATTTTACTGAATTTAAAGTAGTATACGTTTCATGTAGATGCATGCATATTTCCTTATCTTACTTGATAAATATGAAAATTAATCATATGAATCTATTATTATTATTTCTATTCCAGAATATATAATACATTTTATTGTAAGAAATGAATTCAAATTCATTTTCCAAAAATCGTCATCGTGTTGCAAAAGGTTTGAAAGGTGCTGTCACGGATTATTTTATCGAATATGAAACACCAAAAGTAGTTGTAATACATAACGCAAAATATGCTGCAATACTTCGTATTATACAAATTTCTATTCTTATTTATTCTGTAGTATATTTACTTATACATGAAAAGGGTTATCAGAAACACGATACAACAGCTATATCATCAGTAGCACTTAAAGTAAAAGGCATCGGGTATGTTGCTACGTCAGAAAATAAAACAATCATTATTGACGGAGCAGGTATATTGAAAAACAAAACAAAGAATCTTATTGAAAATCAAATCATTATTTTATCTTAATAGATTATATTATTCCACCATCAGAGAATAATGCTATATTTATAATGACAAATTTTATTCAAACTGATCAAAAACGATCTACATGTGCTGAAAGTAAAAAACTTAGAGAAGCAAAATGTAAAAATGATAGTAAATGTATCAATCAACCATTTATACCGAGTATGAATGGGCGTTGGACAGGTCGATGTTTGTTGCCACCAGATGCAAATGTTGTCAATGAAACAACAAATGATACAAAAACTACAATGGGCTTATGTGAATTTGCAGGTAGACTTGTTTTCAGTTTGCAAAACTTAACCCTTTGAGGGCGAAGCCCGTATATATACGGTTTGAAAATTCCACTGGAAATGAAAATCTTTAGCTTTGTTCAAGTAGATTCTTTGAGTGTTTTGTTCCTTTTCCTATCTAAAAAATCTCTATTTGTGTCTTTGCAATAAGAACCAGTATAACAATTATGATAGTTAATTCGTTTCAGGTTAGAACTGATTCTGACACTACGATTTTATTCCTTTTATAAAGAAAAAGTNNNAAAAAACTTTTACTATCATAATCAAATAAAACTCCAACTATTATATACCATTCGATAGAGAATTTCACGAGCTACAAAATGGTATATGAAACATAAAGAAACACGAAGGCTAACTCACATATTGCCAAGATAATCAGACGGAAATCGGTTCTGTTTTCGTCCAAGCTCTAATTGTGGATCAATTAGAGCTCAATTTTCTGATCACAGAGATGATGCTTTGAGGTTTTCTGGGCTGGAGAACTCGAATCTGTACTCCACTTACCTCGAAATTCTATTGGTTGAGGGGTAACCAATAGAAATCAAGTGATAGAAAAAAACGACTATCTTAGCGTAGATCAAGACGACGAGTTCGAATCTGAGCTGTATTCGCCTCCAAGTCATATTGGGTGAGCATTAGCCAACAAAGTCAAGTGTTTATAGGAAAGATTTGCCAGGATAATTTTGATGTCCACACATTCTATGATGACTCATCTGTCTAATTCACTTTTTGAAGTACACATAACTCTCGGATTTAAATCCGAGGTTTCCACATTTATTTAATTTTAATGCAAAAGCGTTAGCGTTTTCTTAACACTAATGCTAAGCCGACACCCCTAAATATATAGAGAAAAGTACATAAGTTATACTATTGACAAGACACTGAGGACAATGTCTAAAATAGATATCTTCGAAATCATTCTTATCCGATAACACAATATTCGAAAATTTTCTAATTATTGTCCAACAAAGAAAGGAATAGTTTTTACCAAATTTACTCAAAAGAAATAGATATGCTTACGATATTCTCATTAAATATAAAGGGTCATATTCCATTAGCCTTAACGGGAACATATACACAAAATAGTTAGATTCTATAATCACAATCGTATTTATTCGAATGTGAAAAATTCCTTTTCTCATATAATAAATATGCACCAAGAAAAAAGAACATATTAGACACTCAGATTCTAACAAAAAGAAAAACTACGCATGTGCGTAGTTTTGGGGTGAAAGTCAACAGATGCCACCGAGATAAGAATCAAATTACATATAGTACAAACAATTAACACAATAAGATTAATAATCGGCAAGTATGTGATATTAATAATGATAATCTGACAAAAGAAAGATCAGTTTTAATTAATAAGTTGAAGTTTATCACGTCGAACAAATATTCCACGTTTATCTGGACATTCAAAATAAATCTGTCCATCAAGTGAACCATTATTTTTTCCTGAATTCAAATTAGATAATTTTTTCTTTTAAAAAAGACCAAAAAAAACAAATATTTAACTTACCAACTGGTTCATCAAGTTCAATTCCATACCAAATACCTGTTTTAATAGAAATTTCTCCAATAAAACGAATAGTACCTGGCTTATTAAATATATAATGACCAGTATTTACAGTGACACGTGAACCGATTGTATAATCTTCATTGATATTATTATTATTATTATTATTGATTATTGGTTTTGATAATGATTCAATAGATTGACTTAATAGTATATCATATTTTTGTTCAAGTGTATTTTCATTTTCTTGTTGTTTATTATCATCTAAATCGATTGTATGTTTTATTTGAAAAGTTGATGTTTGTATAGGTTGTAATTGTTCTTCTTCAATAAATAATGAACGTGATATCATACTTGGTGTTGAACTATTTAATTCCGATCGACTTAATGATAGTGTTGTTTCATTAGGAATACTTAAAAGTTGATTGTGAATAGTTTCTCGTCGAGAATTTGCTGGTGAACTACTTGAATTCTGTAGAAATAGAAGCATTACAAATTGATAATACAATTGTTGAGCTTTCTATGTTATGATAGATCGATTATTATTTATCAATAAACAATATCTATCATGTTTTACATTTAATTAGTATTGAGATTTTGGTGAAAATTTTCTTTTTCCATCAGACTATATCGAAACGACTATTATAGTTTAATAGCATTCATTCACAAAAGGATTTCTTATAATGTCAA
Organism: Rotaria sp. Silwood2; assembly: GCA_905329745.1. Classification (NCBI taxonomy): domain Eukaryota; kingdom Metazoa; phylum Rotifera; class Eurotatoria; order Philodinida; family Philodinidae; genus Rotaria; species Rotaria sp. Silwood2. The sequence goes on from CAJNSZ010000046.1 coordinate 629,270, forward strand.
CTGATTTTTTAGCTGAAACCGTGACTAATGAGTGAATCGTTTAGATGATACTGAGCAATTATGACAAAAAGGACAAAAAGCCGACCAAAAACAAAAACATAATAAGAAATAGAATATAGATCTAACCCTAATTCTTTTTTGATGCGTTATATTTGGTACACTTGTTGCTTTGGGAACTGTTTGTTGTTTTGCCGATTTTTCTGCTAATAATACTTCCTAAAAATAATTTTGAATATTTTCTTTTTTAATTAAATTAAATTTACTTGTCTTAATTTATCAAGTAATAAAATTGAATCAATATTTGAACCATATTGAATATATTTTTGAATAACATCATCTGAACAACATTTAAAAGCAATATTTTTTTGATCTTCAATATCATGAAGATGTTTTGGTATATGTGATACTATTTCATAAACAACACTTGTTCCTTTATGCGGTTTCTATAAATACAAAAATAAAAATATTTTATTAATAATAAAGACTTCAGTTTTACATAGCCAAGAATATTCTTGAGTGCTTTTTCCGGCCACCATCCTTCTGTTTTACTAATTGTTATAGCAATGCGTTTACGTAAAACAAGTTCCATATGAACTGGTTGAGAAATCATTATAATAATTTTAACAATCAAATAAATAAGTGTATCATTCGGTGTGACTTGATTCCTAATTGCAAATAAGTATTTTAAGACAAAGAAAACTAAATATAAACAAACAAAGTTTACATTGTTGTTGATTCATGAATTGCTGGATCCCATTGAGCAACAGCACAAATCTAAAAATGACTAAAATATGTTCTAAGCTTGTCTAAAATAGTTATTTATAAACCTCATCAGATGCATGATGAATTAATGGTAATTGAAACATTGGAGTTTTGTTTTCCTTGCTTAATGTTGCTTGAAGACCAGCTGTATTATTTGATTTATTTATATCAAGAGGATCGAGGTTCAGAAATACAATTGGACGATGTGTTTCGATCGTTAGAGGTGGATTCCAAGCAGCTGGACAACCTGAAGAAGTAAATTATTTTTATTTACTAATGTGATTTCTTTTTTAAAATTCTCCTTTCAGTGTGTTTCAGAATAAATTTCACTAAACCTTCGTGGTTTTTTTTTTTGCTTCTTCCTCTATGTGAAAAAAGTTCCTTTATGTATCAAAAGATAGAGTATTTCAAACTCTACAAAAACTATCATTGAATTTTTCTTTTGTATTTTCACTATTGACGCTAAACTTTAGGAATTTCACATCAACTGAACTTTCCTGTTGCGATAGCGAAAAAAAAACAAACAAATGTTGAAAAAATGTTAATGAGGACTCCACTGAAATTTTAGCTATGCTACGCAATTCTCCATCGACTTTCGAAGAAACCATTTTCAAGCAAAAAATGTAAATAATCGAAATAATAAAAAAACGTTTTTTCATAGATTAGTAATAGTATATTGTTTCTTTATTTGAAGCAACGTCAGTATGTTCACTAGTTCATTTTATAAAATTTCTAGGAACAAGCAAAAGTCGACAATTAAATAGCGCTCAACATTTATTCATTTAGTTACAGTAAGACATTTTTAACGTGAGCATCGTCGGGTGACCGGCTAAATGTGCTCACTCTATGAGCGTGAACATTATTGGAAGGTTTTCAGCTTCTTTTTTTCAACTTATAAGTATTCGACTGATGTTACTAGCTATTAAAAATAACAACGAGATGTTACATCAAGCACTGCTGCTGTTGCCTACTATAGGTTTTTTTCTTTTAAACATCCACGTCTAGTCTATCTCCTTTTTATAAGTGTTCCGTGATTATTTAACACAAAGCAATATATAAAGCATCTTTTTGGTTCGTGTTCTACATTTGAATGATAAAACATATGTTGTTTACATTACAGAGATTGTTAATGTTCGCGCAACAAAAAATAAGTGCCCACTGTTCAGAATAAGGAGACGCTGATATATAAAGATTTACGGTAGTTTCATTGCTGTGAAAGTCTTGTTTGATTCCTTCTAAAAAAAAAACAATTCTTATGTACTCTTATCTTGAAATTTGATATTATAGTTCTACTGTAATATTAATACAATGAAATCATCAAGTGACTATTACTTAGATTATTTTTTTGGTTGTGATATGGTAATCGAAAGAGAAGATTTTTCCTTTCTGAAAATCATAAATAATATTTATTCAAATAACTTACCAGGTATTCCACTACTTGATGGTGGAAATGATGCAATATTATGTTCTTCAGCTAAACGTACAAGTTCTTGAAGTAAAATACTTTCTCTATGAATATCAATTTGTGTTTTATCTAAATAGTAAAAGAGAAAAAAAAATCACACAAATTTTCATTTATAAAAAAAATCTTTTTTTGTTTTTTATTTACTAGTTTGTTCACTCAAATTATTAATTTGTGATTCAAGATAAATTTTACGTTTTTCAATATAACTGAACCATTTAGCTCTTAAACATTGTAAATCTTCATCTTGATATGAATCTAATTGACATGGTTCATGTATACTTTTTGTAGTTATTGAACCTATTTCAACAGATCGTACTTCATGAAGTAACAATGGCATTGGATCTGATCGAGGAATTATTCGTAATTGTATAACAAGACGTTTGGATTGACCCTAATCACAATAAACTTCAATATCATAGTAGAACATCTTATTTTGTAATCTAAACCTGTTTTAATCGATAAATACCACCACTAATAATTTTTTCTTGAGCATCAACTTCAACTGGTTTCCATTGTCCTAATAAATCTAATTCATGAATTTCAACTGAAAATTGTACATGTCTTTTCACATCTTTCCAATGTTGACTTATTTCTTGAATTAAAATATTACGTCGATTAAATTCATTATTTTGTATTATATCATTTGCTTGTGATTTTGTATTATATTGATACCAAACTTCAATTGATACAACACTTTCGAAACATGTAGAAAGAAATTGATCAGTCATGGGAAATATATATTCCTTAAGAATGAAAAAAAAAACAAAAACAAAACAATAGGCAATTATGTTAAATTTCTAAATTAACTTTATGTTACATTTTCATGATTGAATGAAAATTGACGTGATTTTTGTTCGCTATCATTATTAGTAGAAGATTTTTCAGAAAGAATTGTTTGATCTAATTTTGGATTTATAAACGTATAACGACACATAACATATTCAGCATTAGATTGTGGTAGATCTCGTGCTTCTTTGATGGCGAACTATTTTTAAATAATATTGTTCGTTTTCTTTTTGTTTTTTTTTTTTGTAAAAAAATAAATAACGTACTTTAATTGTTATTTCATCATTTTGATTATTTGATAATGTTGATGAGTCACCAATACCTTCATCTTCAAGACTATGTTGACTGTTACTATTATTACTGAGATTTTCTTCATCAATATCAACATTGATGCCATTACCCCTACTGCTACATGCTGTATTATTTATTTGAAATTCGTTGAATTTTTTCATTGATGATAAACCTGTTTGACTCATAACAACATGAAGTGAACCAGACATCTGTTTAAAAGAAAAAACAAATATGTTGTATTTATTAATTGAAGAAATCGAACAATAATATTTTTCGAAACTTTCAGATTTTGTGAAAGTATAGCTTCGCATTATATACTTAAATTAAACATGTGTAGGATTAGTCTATCCTGCAGGGTAAGAGGTAGAGAACTTCTCTTATTTAGGTCGCAAGATAGTATCCTGCAACCAGATCGGAAAACTGGTGCCCGGCTCGATACGAAGCATGGGTTCAGATACAAACTCGCTGGGTTGGTTCGAATGCTAGGTATGATTTCATATACGAACATAGTCTAGCAGATAATGAGATTTCAACGTGTCATAATATGTTTACTTTTTCAAACTGTCAATTTATATAAAAGCATAGGAGTGAAAACCTAAGCAATTTATTATATTTGAGAACAGGTGATAGAAGTGTAAATCAATATTGTTTTTCTAGTAGAATTCGTTTTTAATGAAAATCCATTTGCAAATGATAATAAGCCGTATATCAAAGTAACTGAATATTTTGAGATGAAAATCAATTATAGAAAATGTGAACATGTATTATTGCGATGGAAAAAGCATCCATGTAATCTACGATTATGACTTTTAACACCAACATTGTGTTCTATTCAAGCTTCATCGACAACAAACACATAAATACATAGCGAAATTGATCGAATTTTAGAAGCAGAAAGACGTCGAGTGAACTTTGAATCACTTGNTAATTATCTCCTCTTTCGAATAGATACTGACAAGATTTTTTTTGACTTAAAAAAATGAACATTAAGGCAATACTTTTATACTCCTGAGAGGGGGGTCTTATAATTATGCAACGAGTGAAATTCAAAATTTCTTGAATCTAAATATTATTAATATTTAACCAAATAGAGATCAATATAGCACATCATAGATGCTTTAGCGGTGTCTATCAGAGGTCCAAACAGGCCTCGCTTTTCAGGCCTCTACGGCCTGTCAGGGCCTGTCAAATTTTTCGAGCATGTACAATTATGATGACAGACTAGAAACCAGAGGTCCAAACAGGGTACTAGGGCTATTGCTCAACCAGGTCCTGACCTGACTGTTATAGGCATCACCCATGGTTTTCTGACTAATGAAAGTGACAGGCCCAGCCAGGCCAACAGGCCAAAAATTGCTTGAATCTCTGACTTTCACTAGTCGGAAAACCATGGGTGATGCCTATGACAGTCGGGTCAGGATCGAGTTGAGTAATAGACCTAGTGCCCTCTTAGCATCTATGGTTTCTAGTCTGTCATCATTACTGTAGTCGCTCGAAAAACTTGACAGGCCGTACAGGCCTAAAAAACGAGGCCTGTTTGGACCTCTGGTGTCTATATATATGGCATTAGATCCCTTATCAAAGCTTCTTTAGTTGGTGAAAACTTTATTATTCTCAAACTTGTAGGGGGGAGTCTTATAATTTTGGGAACCCCTGTATTTCATATTACTATGCCGTACATTGATAAGACAAAAATAAATAAATAAAAAATTACATAACGATTTCTGTACATTTAAATACTTCGATGTATTTTCTTTTGTCTGTTAAACTTAACATTCTATTGACAGATGAACTAATCTAAAGATAAGACAAATAGTTATAAGCAGCCCAAGATAGAGTTGTAATCGATCCGACTAGACCGAGTGAAATAGTTGAACATGCTCGTCTTCATCAATTTTTATCGGTTGAACGTAATGCTTTAAATATACTATATTTTTCTAGTGAAATATACCGAGAGAAACTTCAAGTACTTTTATTAAAATAAACAAACAGTATTGTATCAGATATTATCATTTCTAATGTTTCCGCTTCTCAACACTCTTTTATTTCTTTAATTGAATTATATTTAACTTTGTGAAAGGACATAATAGGACCTATCCACGTGGACAAGAGATTCTGAAAACGTGTTTAAACTCCCTGGATAGCGTTCTTATTTAAGTGCTTTCACATCCTTTGAGAAAACACTAACCTCATCTACTTTCATCGTAAAAAATGCATGGAGACATTTTTTACATCTAGAAAACATGCAACATTTTGATGTGTTTTGCAGATTAATTCTCTATGATGTATAACACTTACGTCTGTTCGTCAAGTTTTATAATCAATCACTAGGCTTTTGCGAAATTCACGCATATATTCGAAAAAACATTGATTCGTTTCCATAGCAAACAAGGACAACAGACAACAAACTTCTTTCCCAGAGTTTCTTAGCAACGGAAAAAAGTGTTGAATCTATTAATGTATCTCAATGAAGTCAGAAATAGTGATAATTATACATGAGTTTTACGAAAGAAAAAAATTCTGTTCAAAATGTAGAAATAAATAAGACAGATTGTTTTCCTAGAGATCGATTATTCTTGGAAAACAACTATAGTCTGATAGAGATATTTCACTTAACGTATATCGTACTAATATAATGAGGTTAACACATTGAGGATTGGTTTCTGTTTTTTTTTAGAAAAAAGTTGAATTTTTATTTACAAACCGATCATAGTTGAAAAATTATCAATTATAATTTCTTCATTCAGATTTAATCCAAAAGATGCACTATGTTTATTTTGAAACAATAAAAATACTTCCAAGGAGTATAACTAACAACAATTTAATAACATATGAGAAGGGAATTTAATGCAAAAACAAACAAAAAAGGAAAAGTGTAATCAAGTATGAAGTTCCCTCGAAACAATCAACTAGATAAAGACCTACATTACAATCTTTACACGTACAGCGTGGATTAGTCCTCTTTCTAGCTCTTCGACTAATGTATGCATATACAACACAAATTTTCTGAAGAATTTTTCTATTTATTGTTGGAGATACAAGAGATGAAAAGTACCTAGTAATAAATCTAGTTAGTTAATGATTCAATCTAGAACAAACGTTTGTAGATTTTGAAGCACTACAAGATTATGAAATTTCATAAATAAGTTGAAAATGATAATCTACATATTTAAGTATCTTTCCGACATTGACTTTATAAAGCAAATATGCAGTGAACGATGACAAACTACACTGAGCTAAATATGTGTACACTACATCTAGACAATTCTAATAGCTCTATATGTGTAACGTGTATATTGAAATAAAATTCATACCAAAATCTTCAATTTTAGTGTATTTCAGAGTTCTTCCCTTTGTTAAATTTTGGAAATAGTGTCAATGGTTCGAAAGAAAGAGATTGAAGAGTAAAATCTGAAGTGGGATAGATCGTGAAGAATTAAAATTCACAAAAAAAGAATCTCGAATAAACAAAATCACGATAAGTGAGAATCCAGAAAAAAAATTCTCACCAACTATGAAAATTTCAACAGTATAAAATATACTAGTAATGTGATTAGTTGATAGATACATCATTTATCAGTCATTAATTTATTGAAAAAATGCCAACAAATTTAAGAACTCAGAATATACGTATACTCCACGGGATATGATGTGATGTGAATGTGCGTGACTGTAACCGCGTATCTTCTCCTCAACCACGCTCATGCCGCCCCATACAAGAAGGTGATTCCGAGCTTGGCCCTCAAAAGATTAAAGAACATATGTCAATTTCACAGTTTAGTCCCAAAGAGACTGCACTGACACACTTTCCTGTACAAAAACAAAATATTATCTTATCTCTATTACTAGTAAATTATAGAATCTAGCACAGCACAGGAGGTTTTCTTTTGTGTTTTGAGATAAATAAATGTACTGAATAATAAAAATTATTGAAAAGTAACTAAAGAATATATTTAATTGTCTGTAATTCTTACAGATCAATTAATTTACTATCCTTATCAAATGCAATGACTATGATAATCTATTCGAAGAATTTATAGTTTAATCTGACTTTTTTTCATTTCTTCTAATTTATTCAAAACAATAAAATAAAAGATGACACAAGCAAAAACAAAAAGCAAAGTTTCTTTTATTTTTTTGTTGCTTCAATTTCTTTGACTAGTTTCTTATAATTCGATTCAAAATCATTTTTAGTAAAATCAATATATAATTTTGTACCAAGAAGTATACCTAACCATCCATCTGGTTTATATTTCGATTGTGATAATATTGGTATAAAAGGCTTTTTTAATCGATAAGCATATTCTGCTTCACTTTGACAATTCGGTGATTGTTTATATTTTTCCGACATACACATTATTATAAGACATGATTGTTCAATAGCATGCGCCATACAATCTAATGTACTTCCATGCATATCATCAGTATCCATCCAAGTTCGATAACCTGAATTACGAAGATATTGACAAATTTTATTTACTAAATCTTTTGAATCATGATTATAACTAAACATAATATGTTGAGATGGTTCTGAAATAATTAATTTATTTGATATATTAGTTATTGACATTGTTTGTCGTAGTTGCCAAAGTATTCCTTTTGCTGCTTGTTGTATTATTTCATTTGGATTTGTTTCACCTAATTGAACTAATAAAGCAAAATATTTATCATGACTATGAATTTTTTTTGCACATGAATATTCAAATGATAAAAACCATATTGATTCGAGTATAATTTGAATTTCTTCTTGTTGTTCTAATAATGAAGAAAATTGACGGAGTATTTGAAATAATAAATCAATATTTTCATCTTGTTTTCCAGCACGTATTTGAAATTGTTTATGTGTACATAATTTTTTTAAACAATTAACTAATGTTAATAATGATATTTGATTATATAAATAATAATTATGACATTTAAATGCTTGATTAATTGAAGAAAATAATTGTTCACATAGATGATGACATGAATCATCAGATTCAAGTTCTTTTTGTGTTAGAATATTTGAATAAAGTAAACATGACATAAGACGTACCTGTTGCACATCAGATTTAAAAAGTAATCGACATATTTTATTTATAATTAAATCTTTATTTAGTATTTGTTGATCGACTGTTGATATATTATAAAGAATTGATAGACAAGATATTAAAACATTATTATGTAATTGTTTTAAAACCATTTTACCATCACCAAGTGTTGATTTTTGAATAAGATTAAATGTATAATTAGTTACAGAATTAATTAAACTAATACGATTCATTTCTTGTAAAAAAAGATTTGTTTCTTTACTAGAACTTGTTAATAAATTACTTAAACATTTAACAAAATACCATAATGGAACTGTTGTTCCACAATCGATAAGTGCATCAAATAGATGTTTAAAAGTAGAAACGAACGCACAACTGTGAATTTCAATTTCAGAATGAAGAACAAATTCACTCAGTAAATTAATTATATGAGTAAAAACAAAAACACGATCATTTGAATCTGTTTGTGATCGAGCTGTTTCATCGATAATACATTGTATAAAATGATCACTATTTTTTGTTGATAATAATGGAATAATAATTGAATGATAAAAATCCGTATGATTAACAAGATAAATTGAAAAACGTGGAATAGAAGCATATGTTAAAAAGAATGTTAAAATTTGATTAATTAATAATGATGAAGTAACTAATGAAGATTCAATAAGATAGATAACAAGTCGACAACTATAATCAATAATGGATAATGATTCATGTATTGATGTTTTTCGATGATGACGAAAACTAAAACAAGATCCAATAGATGATGAATGTGTTTTATATTTCGATGATGTAGAAAATAATTCATTGAGAAAATCTTCTTGATTTTTACAAATAAGAGAGTAATGTTCAATACATGAGTAAATTTCTAAATGTAAATCTTGACTAGAAGACAAAGATTTTATTCGTCAAATAAATATCTATGTATGACCTTACCTAATGGATTTAGTTACATGAAAATCAATATCATCTCGAAGCCATTGAAGAATTGAACATATGATCATCTTACTTTGATCACTTGCTGCACATTCAGCATCTATTTGACATAAACATTTAAATAATCGACATACCATTTGAGCAAGTTGCTGTTGTTGCTCGCTCACTTTCCCTTTTGATTTCCATAACGTTGTTCGATCAATAGAAGAGATAATTGTTTGAATAATATGAATAAAAGATTCTAATGAATGATAAAAGACTGTTTTTTCACTTTCCAATCGTGAAACAAGTTGTTCTAATTCATTAATTGAATTTTTTGTATGATTATGATAATCACGAATTTTAAAATGTGAACATTTTCTCAGTATCTGTTGTGTTGATTCGTCTATCGCCATCATTCTTGAAGGTACAACATTGTTCGAATGTATATTTATTTGCACATACTCTCATATGATTACTCATACAAGTTAAAGAACGAATGCATAAAGAACAAAAAAGAAAAAGAAAAGTAATTTTTTTTTTCGTTCGTTCTATCACCTCCAACGAACGAAACACTGTGCGAACTTACGTCACATAGTTGCCCTTACACAAAAATGGTATCAGCTTGAATGTTAAGCAGAGAATAAAGAAGTAGAAGAAAAACGTTTGTAATTACAGCCATTATTCGCCATCAATATTTCGAAATAAAAAAGCACAAAGGAGACAAGATGCATCATACTCTTATGCATTCCACTTGATAGAGTGTACATCATGTTAGAACTTTTCGTAAGAATAACGTTTCATCTTCGTACTGTATAATATTGAGAAAAAAATGATGATACAAAAAAGAGAATTGAATATAAAATTTGTAAAAATAAAATATATCACCGCAAACTACGATAATGCTGAAAGTATTTATTAAAATAAAAATGTTTGTCTAATAGCAAAGAAAAAAAGCAGTCATATTCTTCATCTGTGTCTATAATTTTAAACTTTGAGACATTTTTGGACGCGATAATTTCCTCTATCAACAATGTGCATATTCATTGCTTAATCGAATGCAAGACTTCTTGGCCCATTGAGTTGCATGGCACTACTAACAGTTGTATCAATGCCAGCAATTGTAATTTCAGCTTGACTGTTAACATAAAACATTTGTATTCGATCATTACCAGTATCAACAATATACATATTTAGATAAGTATCAATTTTAATACCCGTCGGATAACTCAAAAGAATTCAGAAGTTTGCCTTGATGTGTCTGATACACCAGCTGCATAATAACTTGATGATGCACTAGACGTCCATCGAATTACTGAATATCCAGGGTGTGTGGGTATGGGTGAGAATGCATTTCTACTCACATCCCACACCTATCCTTTCCTGACTAGACCTAGGACAGCTGCAGCTTGTGAACTGTTGAAACAGATAAGTTCCTATCAAAAGAACTGTTCGAATAGATTAGTACAAATTATAGAGCATTTTCTAGAGTTCCTCAAATTCGAACTAAAACTGAACTTGCCCACCTCTAGCCCTGACAGAATCAACATTCGAATTGGCATCTGTAACAAATTTTGAGTAGTGTGAAGTCATTACAGAGGGTACTGATCAACTCATTGTATGATTTATTTCTCGTCTTAGAAATGAATTTGACAATTTCAATAATGCATTGATAGCAACTACGTTTCTTTCTAAAGAAAACTAAATAATTACAGTAGAAATTAATACGATCTCTGTGTCTCCCATGTTAATGCTAAGCACAGTTTTTTGTCGTTGATACCAATCGGATTTTGAATAGACGAGTGTTGGTGGTTCATCATTTTCTATTTAGAAATTCTTTCTATAATGTTTTAGTTTGGTAAACAAGAAAAAAGAACAATGTATTAAACTCCATCATACTTTTGACACAATAAAACTATTTGTTCATTTCTTAAACGATACCAAATGGGCATCCTATACAAGGAAGATTAGTCTTCGGTCGCAGAAAAATGTTTGTTTAAAAGAGCATTTATCGTAATATAGAAGAATCATTAAAAGAAACCAAATCAATATCTTTACCAATCAGCGTTCTTTCTTTTGAATAGATAATCCAGATTTGCATAGTAGTTGTCGTAGTGACTACACGTATTATAGCTACAGCTAGAACAGAAACATTTATTACTGTGCGAAACCCAATATCAAATTGCTTTGTATACACGAGTAATAGATGTTGTTGTTGCATCCATTGTCGCTGAACATAAAGAAAAATAGTAGATAACATCTTGATGAGATTATAAAAATGGATAAAATATAGAAAATTTTATAAGGAGATGATATTATAAGTGTACAAATAATCGTTTAAAAAACCTAAACACTTTTTCTAATATTTTCAATAAGATTTCTATCGACATGTTATAATACAGTTATGTACTAGGTACATAAGTTAAGCGTTGAAATCTCTGTCAAGTATCATGGAGACACTACCTCATAGATTTTCGATTAAACAGCCTATGACGTAATACTGCCTTCGGCAATACGGCCGATCATGTTGGTATGTGCGTTATCGTGTCTCGAAGAAAACTATATTCTTTTGAAAAGGTTTCTTGAGCCTGAGCGCTTAGTGTTGTTATCAAGTACCGTAATTCAATTAGCAAGTTTGCCGTAATAGTACTAGACGAGAGACTACAGGTAGTCCATTTCATTTTATTTGAAACTAGAGTGTGGATGCAGATGTTAGCGTGAGTAATGAAACGATTCAAATTCACCCCACACTCTCCTAGTGCACTTCCGAAAATGAAAGCTCTAAAACTTTCACGTTACATAATGCTTTGTCTTTAAGCCCCTTCCCACTCAGAAAAAGTCAATTTTGGCCAAATTTATCAATTTTGTGGTTTATAGCTCGTTAGATAGAGCAAAGTGTCTACTCTCGAATGCACTATAGTTGATTGATTTTACGATGAGATTTAAGGATATTACGTAGGTTTTTCTGAACCTTCATATTGAAAAAAATAAGGTTTTTAAGAACTTATTTCTCGTTTTCCTCAAAATCAGTTTTTTCGAGTATACCGTTTACGCGGGGAAACCTTTCTCAATAACGACTCAATATAAAAGTGGTAACATTATTTTTGTTATATAGCAGACACTTAGGGCTAGACCCTAGTAGGGCCTGGTTTTTTAATTTCATTTTGTTTGATTTTTAAAAAAACTTTTCCGGAAGATTTTCAAATTCGTGGCAAAAAAATCGCTAATTAAAATCAAAGATCTAAGTTTTTTANTTCCTGATATTCAGTCGAGTCCTACTCTCGGACTCTTGGTCACTACAGTCCCGAACACTTCCGATAGAATCCTGTCGGTGCCAAGATTATCAGAGAGGATCTGATGGATAAGTTTCTATCTGGAAATAGAATAAAAATGCTGAATAAATATGAACAGTAAAGTTTCTAACATATATATCGATACGTACAGTAAAATGGTTCTAGTTCTACAATGACTCATCGAATTTCAATGAAACTTTTACCACAGATTGTCAAAGTATAGGGCTACAAAATGAAACCAAACCCGGTTCATAAAGTCTTTCTATTCCTGAGTTATGAAGTCCATAATGGAAACAAATCGCATACATTATAACTTTCTTATACTTCAGGCAATCTATTATAGGAATTTTAAAAAAAGGCCATCGGGTAAAATGTTTATAACTTTTGAACGAAGATAACTAGAGCCCTGCGGTTTTCACCATTCGAGAGGGAAGACAAGGGGACTCATTTTTCTCCATATTGTATACGACGAAATCATTTAAAAATCAGTCATTTCTACAAAACATCGAAAAAAACGTATAAAAAACGGTCTGCCATTTAGTTGAAACTTAGACGAAAAGTAAGAAAATATGCTTCAAAATGAAAAGAACTCCTCAGTTTTCGTGCAATTGAATAGACAAGTTTATTTGTTCAACATTAGGAGGTGGAAAGATAATCATTCGAATTATATCTTGAACTATACATTTGAAGTTCCTCTATCTAGACCAGATGTCAGAATCAAAATTTCACCGGAATGACAGATCGTTTTGATGCATTTTCTCGATGTTTTGTAGAAATGAGTGATTTTTAAATGATTTCGTCCTATACAATGTGGAAGAAAAAGGCGTCCCTTTGTCTTCCCTTTCGAATGGTGAAAACCCCAGGGCTCTGGCTATCTTCGTTCAAAAGTTATAAGCATTTTGCCCGATGGCCTTTTTTTAAAATTCCTATAATAGTTGTGGGGGGTATCGTTGATCAGCATTCATTGAGAACTATGTGCACACTAGTTTTCACATCTCCAGCGCATATTCTAACTGAGATCGAAGGGGAAAGGGGGAATACTTTTGTCGGATACTGTATGTATCAAAGAATTTTTACATTGGTGAGTTTGCAAAAGTTTTGTGTATTAAGAAAATATATTGTAAAGATTACGTAATCAAGGGAAGACGTTTGACCAGGTTACAAACATCATCACATCGAGTGACATCAACTTGAACGACATCAATGCAAGCATTATGTTTAACTGCTATCTCTTTAAGTTGTAACCAATCTTCTAGTTCTGGATTATTTTCAGCTTTTTCAAACTGTTCAACTGTACGACGACTCATTAGAACGATATGCTTAACACCTCGTTTTTCTACCATCCAACGAGACATAGTAAGTCCTAGACCACCCAATCCACCAGAAACGAGGATAGTTCCATTCTCACACACCAAGGATGAAAACATCGATCCTATGAAAACAAGTGATTTTAGCAGTAACTATTAGATCAACTGGATACTATACCTTTTCTTGAGCTTTCACTTATCATTGTATTCTTTTCATCTTCTTGGAGTAAAACAGGTTGTTCTGAATTCGTTACACGAAGTATCGTCTTTCCCATAGATGCACCAATACTAGCCTGTGTGAATGCATCAATTATTTTAGATGGCTCAAAAACAGTCAAAGGTTCAAACGGTTTGAATAAACCTCTTCGAAAATGATCGAAAATATCATCGAACATACCACGAATGGTATGTATCTCATCTTGAAGGTGTTGTACCAAATCAATGATATGAAAATTGCAATTTTGTCGCATATCAAAAATCGGTAGACTGGTTTTCGCGTACACATCCCTTTTGCCAAGTTCAATAAAATGACCGTGAGGAGCAAGCAATTTGAATGATTCTTGAAGAAGTATACCAGCAAGAGAATTAATAATAACATTAATACCATTGGGAAAAAGGGTGCGTATTTCGGCGGCGAACGACAAATCACGACTATTGAAGACATGTTCTATTCCATAATGCGTTCGTAGAAAAGATCTCTTTGCCTCACTACCTGCAGTAGCGATAATTCGAGCACCAACTGCCTGACAGTACTGAATGCAAGCTTGACCAGTGGCACCTGTAGCAGCATGAATAAGAACGATTTGACCTTTTTTAAGTTGAATACGCTGTTTTAGCGAATGAAGAGCTGTTAAAAATGGAGTAGGCAGTGCAGCTAACTGTTCATCTGTCAACAAACATTCGTCGGGCACACGTGCAATAACTGAGGTACTGACAACAACATGGGAATGTAAAGCTCCTGCCATGCAACTACCAATAACACGATCTCCTATCTTCAGATCCTCCGAACGAGAAACAGTAACAATACCCATAAAATCAGTTCCAACACTAGAATCATGATCGGCCACATTTTGGTCACAATCTCCTTCACCAAATACTCGTGTGTGAGGATAAAGACCACGTGCTTTCAGGACATCTCTGAAGTTTAGACCAACGCAGTGAACACGGACTAGAGTTTTATCAGGTGATAGATCATTGATCGGTATTGGATCTTTCACCCAAGCAAGGTCAGATACAAACCGCGATGATGCAACTTGAAGTCGAAATGGATTCTTATCAGCATCGGTTTTAGGTACAATGGATGTTTTCATTTTCGGTGATACTTCCTGCTGCTCTTTTGATTGCAACGAATCATAGTACCATCGAAAGCATTGAACATGATTATCTTTATCAAGAGTAAGAATGACTTCGTCAAGATTATTATCTTCTCGTGAGTCAACAATATACTGTACGAGGATGTCGGAATAGGATGACTTTACAAATATGCCTGCTGTTGGTTGTAAGTCAATAAGTTTAATGTGATGATGTGGACATTGGACACTTAAGCTACGGGCAAGTCCAATGAGTGGTGCTATTATTGGATTGAATTTAACACTCATTGCATGTATTGGCTGACAGTTTTGTGTAAGAATAAATATATATGGAAATGGATTATTATGTTGATGATATTTTTGAATCGATTGCAGAATGTAAACAAATTTGTAGCACAAATGCTCTACGTGCAATTCAAATGTTGTTTCATTGTTATTCTGACCAAGTTGCAACACATCGAGTGGCCAGGCAAATACGATATGCAATTGTTTGTGTCGTTTCAACATGATATTAATAGTCGAAGAAATATGATCAATAGTAACAGCATCTGAGAGAACTTCAATGTTAGAACTTGGTAAATGGGGTACAAGTGCGTATGAAAGATTGTGTGCACGATCAACGAATAAGAGCCATGCTTGATCCTGCCATTCGGAAAGGTTAATGAGAATGGATCGGACTATTGATTTTCGCACAATCATGAGCGAATCTCCGAATGTATTCGCTTTTGATGATACTTCCATTGGTTCGAATCCACCTACTGACTGGAATGCTTGTCTCCATTGATCAATATTCAGTGGAGCACGACTGTAATTATTACGCCACCAATAAGGAAATAAGCCAAATATAAAATCGAAATAGGAATGAGTTAAAGTCAATTTGACGACGAAAAGAAGCCCACCTGGCACAAGAAGCCGACGAAGTGAATTAAGTGAGTGATTAATATCACTCGTTGTCTGAAGTATACTGGCCACAAAGATAATATCATGAGATTCGTCTACAAAAAATGCATCAATCAGTCTTTCAATTTTTAGAACATGAGTTATTGTGCTCAACGACAATTTAAATATCCACTGCGTTTATCAAAACACTCACGGAAATATTTTATCGAAACATATTTTTATTCATCTCGAAATAGGGAAATAATTTATATAAACACAATACGTTTGGCCATATCACCGCATTTTTCCATCTCAGGCAGTCGAAAATGAAGTATGTCCAAAAATTTAAACTACGTTTTCGTATTATTTTTCCTGGCATTTTTGCTTTTCTGTACAAACTGTACCAGAAATCATCTGTTTGTTCTAACTTAGAATTAGTGGCCCTGATCGATTACTTCACGCGTTAGAGTTGTTTTGTGGAACTCACATGTATTTTCGAAGAAAATAGTGAGTGTAAGTTTTAAGTTCGAGTTTTCGCGGCTCCCCCCTCCCCCCCTCCCCTTACAGACCATAGCAACCAAAAATAATATTTTATATAAAATATTATTTTTGGTTTCTATGGTCTGTAAGGGGAGGGGGGGAGGGGGGAGCCGCGAAAACTCGAACTTAAAACTTACACTCACTNTATACATTATCAGAGAAAAAGACGTCCCAACTCCTCCTCTTTCGATTGACGAAAACCGCAGATCGCTAGCTATTGCGGTTGTCGAGTTATTGAGCTTACACCCACCCCTATTTAATTCTGGTGCCGACAATAGTTTTCATCATCATATGTATTTTTTCGTCGCTTTCCAAAATAGTTGTTTTAGGATTTTTTGCATTTTTGTAACGCTATTTTAGCAAATATCAAAGGTCTTATTATGTTGTACTATAGACTAGGGTGTATATGCGAATCCGATCGATGGATTCGGTTGAAATTTCGATCTCAGTGTAAGTAAATCATTTCAATTGACTTTCCTGAATACACAACCAAAACAATTATCTGCTATCTATAAGGATTTATTTTGCTGCGAAACACGATTCTAGATGAATGCTGAGGAAGATAGGTAAAAAAACAGATAGTGCCCTAAAGACAGTGACAGACACTTGGACATCCTACTTTAGAAAACTATCATAAACTACAACATACATTTTCACTGTTTTCCACCACTTCTGTTGATCTTACTTTTCATATTAATATTGTGAAAACGGAAACCAAACAGACGACAAGGCTTATCAAATAAAAAAGCGATAAAAATCGACTTAAACTCAAGAAGATAGATATGGATAAAATTGCTGAAAAACAAGAACTTACTCTAATTCTATTTCTAATTAACAACAAATGAAAATGAACAGTTAGAAAAAATGAAATGTATATACTACATCATTCGCTTGTTTTTTTTTCATCAGTAAAAGAAAAACAATCCTGAACAAACATTAATATATTTTATTTATTGTGTTTAATGTGACTTAATTTTGTAAAATATTTCTCTACGAGAATTTTTTAAAACTAATTTGCATATCCAAAACTCAACTAAATTCTCATGTAAACTGTAACATAATCATTATAAAACATAGTTAAGATGTTTTTAGCTCTGGCAAAACAGATACATGGGCGTTTAGAGCCCTATGGAAGTTGATGAATAGCATTAAGGAGAATGACTTGAAAAAAAAGTTTGACTCGGATTGACTGAACGATCTTTGGATTGTGCTTAGCTAACTATATGAATTTATTGATTTGATGTCTGTAGATTGCTTGAAAAATGTATCCATTGCTGTTACATTTACAGTACAAGTGCAGCAATGCTCATTTTATTAAAAAATTCATTTTTAATAGTAAATAAATTATAGGAAACTCTCGTTCAATCAAGCTATGTATTCTATAAATATTGATCGGGTGATTTGCGAGTTTCTTAGACAGGATGCTCTCGAATAGACATTGATCATACACTACAATAGTTTGTTGTTGACATAGAATAGAAATTGAGTAATATGTGTGCGTTCTTATAAACGTTTCTTATGTAAAAATACTTCGATAGAATCAAATCGATGACTATTTGAAAGTAAAAATATCACAATTCAAATATATTACTGATCGACGATGCTTTTTAAATTCGAAGATTGCTCTTATCGGTCGTATTGTGACAAAAAATACTCCATATGATTTCTATCCCATCATAATTCAGTGTGCGAAATGCTGCTGATGACGAATAACAAGGTTTGATTTGATCAATATAATTTTGATGCAGGTAGAACTGCTTCTTCATCATAAAAGACATGATGACTAGAGTGATTCTAATATGGATTCTATTGTTGATCAATGTAACAACCAGCCAAATTCCAAATCCTAATCAATATCGATTCACGTTGACAACGAATAGTATTGTTCAGGAACGTTACGCTATCGATGTGACAGCTGGTAAAATGTCTCGAATGTGGTTCTCAAATGATGGCGATGAACAGTTCGGTGGAAACCAAGACATCTATGTACGCCATGATAAGCGTACCTATTTATTCAATTTTATGGCACAACCACCTCAATGTATTGCCAATAAAGTAGGACCGCCTAATGAAATGTTCTATTGGCCAAATCTCGTACGATCATTCGGTGGCGAACAAAAAATATATGATGATTTGATATTTGATGCTGATTGTGATGGTACTTGTCTGACATGGAAAGTCGAAGGAAATTCTACTTATGAACATAAGCATTATCATTACATTACTCGATTGTATGTCAAAAAAGCTGAGCAGAAACCAATCAAACTTGTAATGAAAACTTTCGATCTTGATACAGGAAAACTAATATCATCAACTGACACAAGATTTCTCAATTGGACAACAGGTGAAGTGCCTGATTATGAATTTGATTATCCTATGGATCTTAATACTTGTTATCAAACGTAAATTATTGTGCATCACGACCATGCTTTCAAGATGGTATATTTTGATAGAAAGAATTGATAACGTTTGAGAAGAAAACATCTAATAAAGATAATGAATTTGACAAGAGCCTAATTGACAAAAAAGTTACCAACTCATGTAAGCACATTGATGGAAGAATGTTGTAGTTCGAGATTGAAAACTGTGGAGTTCTGCTGAATATTATTTGAGAGATTGTGCCATTGTATACATCATTAAGATTAATGCATATGTTCGCTTGGTAAGATATATACAAAAAAAAACAGACAATAATAACGGAAATAGATGTTGCCTTATATATATATGTAATACTACTGAAGTTCATTTTTCACTCTATAGGAATTCCTTTCGTCACCTTTAATTTTTGTCTTTTTTTTTGTTTCTTATAAAATGACTCAATATTATTAGACAGGAAGAAGTAACCCTTAATGAATCGAACTACTACCTTAGAATTTATTGTTTTCATTAAAAATGGACAGAATGACATTGGTAAATAGAATACATTGACAATCTTGATTAGAACTAGACATAAACTAGTCGATATTTCGACGACAACTACTAACTTTGATAAAGGAGAGTAGACTGGAAGATGTGAAAGCCTGAAAAATGACTAATATATAGGATTAGCATTTATACTGTTAGAAAATTTATCTCTAATTTTCTAAAGATAATTTCATGTGAGTATACCAACCGATACAAAAACGAAGATTGTTTTTTTTTAATATAAATATCATTAGAATCAATGCTAATGTATCGGTCTTCATGGTCGAAACAAATAAATTAGAAAATCTTCTTGGTATAGTAAATTTAAACATGTGATTCTTTCTGAACAAATCTATATTCCTAGATCATTGATTATTCTTTTTCTCTCAACCATATTATTTGTGCTTTACCTATTAATTTTTCTGATCAAGTGACACGGTCATGCAATAATTTATTGAACAGACATGGAATCATTGTCAAGTTATGCGACAAAAAGATCTCTAATATTCGTTATATTATACATGTTGATCCCATTTGCCATCGATTCAAAGCAAATTGTTTACATAAATGGAACTGCGTCTAATGATATGCTAAGAAGATTTCACATGAGACTAATTTAGCAAATATAAAATGATGAATAACAGAAAAAGATTACTGTATGATCTAATTGAAAGTTAAAACTCTTATGAAGACTGTGATAATTCTCTTACATCTTTTTTTGAGACTGCGCTAATCATAATGAAGTGTGCGTGCGGATATGAGTCTTCCCTTCAATTACATCCGCAGTCACACCCTAAAAGCAAACAAGGACATTATACATTATGGCATAAAATATCGAGTATATGCACAAAATCATAAATATTAAATGAAAAGAAAAACCAATGTTAATGAAAAACAAATGCTAGCAAAAAATCAAATAAACCCTATCATCAATGTCAATCTTTATGTTTTTCACGATCGTCTTGTTAATTTGCAGAAAAATAATTCAATCCTTTTTGCATTCTAATTATATTAATAAAAATCTCGTTATCTACTTCGAAAGAACGACCTTATCACAACATAATATCATAAATTACTTGACAATATAATAAAGATTCTTTATTCTATTTAGAACGTAAATCCTTCAGATTTCGTCAATATAGCAATCATTTAGTTTTTTCTTTTTTATCTTGAATATTATCGACATTTCTTCATTTGTATAATCACAGCATGATAATCAACTTTATTCTATTCTTTCTTCGTATCGTTTCTTTGTCAAATATTGCATTAGGGAAAAAAAGAAATTTTTAATTATTAGTAAGTTGAATCTATCTATTATATTCAACTTTGATAGAAATTCTTATAGGTTTATTTTCTTTTTAGAAATTGTCTTTTAATATTAATATTTTTTGAAATATAGGTATAAATATTTCAGTAGGAATTAAAACTGTCATTTTATTTCCATTAAACTGTTCGTGACTGGATTGCTACATGTATTTATTGGACTTTGCTGATGCTCGATATGATAAACGACACTTCTACGGTTTATTACTGATGTAATTCGATCATTTTGACCAACTATTGAACGAATAGATTTGATTAACTCTTTACGAAATGTATGAGATGTAAGTGTGTATAAATAAAATGATGTAACTGGAAACAAATATAGCATTAATTCTGCTAGAAAAGTAGAAAATGATTCAATAGCTAAATATTCATTTGATTGATTAGAAATCGGTACTGAAATTGCAATAAACACTAAATTACATAATTGAGGAGTTGTAAATATAATGTAACATATAATTTGAATGATTAATATATTAAGAATTTGTCGATCAAGTGGGTTTCGTTGATAACTCCTTACTGAATATTGTATTCGCTTTTTATACTTATATTCAAGATTTCGACGAATAAGCCATGCACATATGATCATAATTATAGCAGGAAATATGCCACCTCCAATAATAACATAAAAAGAATGATAAAGTGCTGCAACCATATTATCTATAATACCACAGAAATTTCCTTTGATATCATAAAATATAATTCTATGAGAACAAATAATTGACCAAAAACTAATAATGATAATAATTATACGATATGCTATTTTTGGTTTGGCAAAATTTCTTAAATTAACATCATCTGAAGTTAATACATAACGATCAATACAAGCAAAAGCAATGAACCAACGAGAAAACATTAAACATAGTTGAAATATGTAACCACGTAATTTACAAAACACAAGTGATTGTATTTGTGGATCAGAATGAACGAGGCTATATAAGACTGGTACAATGCCAACAATTAATGTTATTAAATGATCTACAGATGCTGCAAAAAAGTCTACAAAAAAAAAAATATATACATACATATAGTAGAAAACTAACACTGCAATTCATAAAATATTAAAACATGCTTTGGATAGAAGTTTTTTGTCTGCTAGAATCAACTATAATATTAATACTTACAAATATAACATGAAGTTTTTCGTAGCTGTGGACGAGAGAAAGCAACGAGGTTGAGTAAACATCCGATAATGCCTAATACAAGCCATATTGGATAAATGCAGAAAGTTAGTGTTCGTTGAATAATACAAAGCGTATTAATAAAAGATGAAGACGATGACATTTTAATATAATATCACAGGTCGTAGAACATAAGTAAAAATAACAAGTTATAATGAAAATGAAATCTGAATTGTAATGATAAAGAAATTATCTATATAATAAACGAATTTGAATCAATATATATAATAAATACAATAGATCTCATTAGTATGAAACATATTTTTCAAATGTGTCTCCCTGTTTTTAAAAATATAATTTTATTTCTTCATAACGAGTTTTTTTTTGTTGCTCACACCTATCATAAGCATGCTTGTGGAGTTTTTCATCTTTTACATCACGCTTATTGCTTGTCATTATTATCGGTCTCTATAGTCTTATTTTACTTGCCTTAATAATTGTATTTGTATTATTAATTATACTAGTTTTTCATTTGATATAAATATCTCAAATAGCTGTAAAGTAATTGTTCAAAGTTGGCAACTTCTTTTTGAAAGTCTTTTGATGAGAAAATGTTAAGATAATATAAAGGTTTATGAAAATTGGATGATTAAAATTTTGTTTCTGGGACAGAGTCATAGTTTCTTTTCTTTTTTTGTATAGGAAAAAGAATAATATGAACGAAGCGTTTTCTAAAAAATTTCTAACACTATTAGAAAATGTAAAAGAAAATGCCTAAGGTAATACTAAAGAATAGTTAATTAAAGAAAGCTATTTTTTCAGAAAATGAGTACTTAAAATGTTAATGTTTGAAATTACAAGATGTTTCCTGTATTATGAAGTGAGAACGAGGTGGAGGAGGAGGAGGATACTGATTGTTCAAATAGATTTTCATATTAATTTTCTGCAAACTTGTCTATTATGATTTTTTTTGGTTTCAAATGTATATATTGTTCTTTGAAAAACGAAATAATTATATGATGTATCAATAAATCATAGAATAATTGGTTAAGTTTTTTTTGTTATCATTCTCATTGAATACTCTAGTATTTAATTCGTATCAGATACAAATGCATTCATTTAACAATATTTATTAATACTAAACATTTGCATGTCAAAAACATTATATCAATAGTCAAGAGAAATATATCGAAAAAGTTTTATTTCCGAATTATGTTGCCATGAAATCAAAATAACATGTTGCTTGATGAATTTAATTATTGATTATCAATTTAATCAGATACATTATAAACAAAAATAATTTCTTTGCAAGTATCTTCATTTTTAGAGCATCATATGTCCCATTTTTCAACATGTTGCAACTTCTATAGGTTTCATATAAACAGATTATACGAAATTTCGACAACTTATCGAATTTCCATGAGAAGCTCAGCAACTTGTTCGAGTTCTGTTGGAGTCTCTACAATAAAAAAGATTATCAAAATTTCAGTTTACCGATGAGCTATAATGAAATGCAACGAGGTTATCAGTGAAATTTCATCATTTTCACAATTTGTCTAATTTTCACTGAAATTTCGACAATATTTTTATTGTTAAAAGTTCAGCGGAAATTAAACAAATTGTCAAAACTCAAGTGGTGAAATTCCGGTTGTCGAAATTCCTTTTTTCTTTTAAAATGTCAAGATGTTTCAATATACATAGGTTAGTCAATGAGTTCTTGGACTCTCAAATATTTATTCATAGAAAAAACATTTTGCTAATCTTTTTATAGTAAATGTACAAAGGAGTCCCCACGATGTTCAGTACAAAGTTTCATCCTTTCAATCCACTCCTGGAATGTCTTTTGGTATTCTTGAATAGATATTAAATTAAGCTCGTTGGTTATTGCTTTAGCTAAACTCGTAGCATCTGAATATGTATCAAGGCTGCGTTTCAGACAACCGAACAATCAAAAGTCTGAAGGAGCACGATCAGGTGACTATGGTAGATGAGTCATAACTTTCATTTTTTCCTCTTGAGGATAATGAAGTTTGAGAACAATATCTTGAATACGTAATTTCGCAATTTTATAATGCAAATTTATGCTACTTGTTTTTGATGATGTTTTTTTCTTATGTAAATTTTTGACTTAAATCTTCAAGTATTTATCACAATAGTTTATATGATAACTGTGTCTGAGATGGTAATAACATAATCAATACTAATATGTGGATCATCATTCACCAGGTCCTGAATCGCATCAATATTTTGTTTAGCAATGATGGTTATTGGATGACCATTACGAGGATTATCTTCCAACGACTCTCGTCCACTTGAAAATCGATGAATTCAATGAGTAACTGTACTATATGAAACAATACCTTGTCCATAAGCAGCAGTTAATTCATCATGAATCTGTATAGCATTTAAACCTAATAACCAACGAGTTTTTACATATAAGCGAATACAAAGTTTATGCATCTGAGAACAGAGGTGTTGAAAAAATTGATTAAAGATTTGTCATAATAGACACTTGTAAAACTTTGTATTGGTATTTTAACACATAACAGATTTCACTACTACCCATGCAGACAGATAAATGGCAAAACGCCGTTTTGATGCATTGACGATGAGAATTGAAGAAAACAAGGCTATAAAACTCGTTTAGTAGAGAAATGCAAGAAATAAACGCGTGAAAACGGTTATTTTCCGTTTAACGCATTTAACGAAGATGTTAGAGTAATGAACATGTTTTAACGTCTGTATGCAAAGAAATTACAGAAGTTAATGCGTTTTAACACAGATATATCATACATTTTAATGAATTGGCATAGAAAAAAATTAATTGAAGAGAAGCTGCTTGTTAATACTGATTAATACAACATTCTATCCAAAGTACACAAAAAGTAAAGAAAACAGCTATCTATTTATTATGGCTAACTGCTTCCACTTCGATTAGAGTACTGAAAAAAAAAACAAAAAGATTTATGAACAGGAACAAATTTAATATCAGTTCCAGATTGAAAAATAAGTTTTTGCATAATAGATTGTAAATTAGTAACTTCTTATGTTGTTTCATGGTAAGTTCCATACAATAAGTTTGTGCAAAAAAGATGTACGTATGTATGTTGCTATCGATGAACTTTGCGATACTATTAAAAATAGTGTCCTCGCTAGCATATTTATGTCGGCTTTTCTATGGAAAATAGTACAAAGATGTGTTAAATTATCCAGGGTGAAAAATGAAAAGAAACAAATAATTTGACTTGAATTCTTGAAAAAAACGGCCGGAAAAAGTTTGATTATTTATATAGCAAAAGATGATATTCGATGTACAAGAAATGCACTTAAACAATCAAGTGTGTTTTATTCTATTAATGTGAGGATACATTTTAGTCGATAGCAGGTAATCTTTTATATCTTTATCTTATAATCCATTTCCATTGGATTAAATATACAAGAAAAGCAACAGAAAACATAAAGAATAGTTAACTCGTAAAGAAAAGATTTTAAAAATAATAAATATTTCGATTGTTTTTTTCATTTGACCATTCACTTTTCCCTAGTTGATTATCGAAGTAGATTTCACTAGCCAATAGTTATCTAATGCTATGTGTTTCTGTGCGTTAATTTCATTCGTCATAATTTCGTTCTTTGTTTATTTCTCTTTATTTCTTTGTCTCTCTCTCGTAACACACTAACACCGTAAGTTGGGAAC
>CAJNSZ010000046.1:654933-676168 GCA_905329745.1 Rotaria sp. Silwood2
CTTTTACAAAATTTAGTTCTTATAATGATGATAAATATGAAAAATGAATTAAAAGTTTATTAACAAGTTGTAATTTGCTAAATTTTGATCATGAACGTACTTTTATTTAATTTGATTTATTTTCTAATACATAAGTCTAGCATAAAAGATAATTATACATTATATCAAGAAATTCCCAGCGCTTTCTATATATAGTATAATCATTTACTTAAAAAGTTATTTTCATAATGATGATATACTAAAACAAACAGTTGTAATTTATTTTTTGCTGAATATTAGTTAGATATTCTATCTTTTCTTATACTATTATGTTCTTTGACATGTTTTCAATTTTACTTCAAATATCATGATTCTATTTTCTAAAGAATGCAATAGATTTTTTTTGATTAAAAGACTAAAATGAATCAAATATATAAAATTAGAAAACTTTATTTTTCATTTTCTCGAGCATTTTATAAAAAAAATTAAAATGAAATTCAATGCTAAAGTTGCTGATATTTTATACAGTAAAACCTCTCTAATGTGAGTCCCATCAGGATTGACCAAAAGTATTCATTTTACTAAGGTGCTCATTAATAGGAGGTTTTCATTTTGGTTTTTTTCAAACGCATAAATATTCATTTGCAATTACTTTTCGATTACACAAGGTGATATTGTGGTTTTTTCCAAAAATTAATTTATTCAGTTCTTTTAATTAAATGTAAATCAGGACATGTTGATATGATTTGATATTAATAGTTTTTAACAAAAAAACAAAACAGTGAGACGTTAAACCAAGCACTGTTGCTGTTGTCTATTGTAAGATTTTTTTTCTTTTATATATGCATCGTTCGTCCTTTTCTTTTATATATGTGTCTCATGATTCTTTATCATGGTCCAATATGCAGAACATCATTCTATTCTCGTTCTGCACATGAGCGATAGAACATATGCTACTTACATTACAAATGTTGTTGTTGCTGATGAAATCAGAAGCAATCACCTACTATTCAGAATGAGAACATGCTAATTAACGAGAGATACTTGCATAGCGAGTTTTTGCTGTAGATGATATTGATTATATGTTTGCGTACCGTCATTACATCGTTTGACGAATCTGTAACATCGTCACAACTATGTTGGAAGTTCAAACTTTGACGCTGATGATTGCCGAAGTTTAGATCAATCAAATACCAATTATTTATCAATAGATTCATAATATTATGATCAAAATACATATTTATACTTAATGTTTTATTTTAAAAAGTCGCATGTCCTTGTTGTTACGAATAAATATAAATAAAATTATACAGAAAAAAAAAAAAGAATTACATTTTGTTATTACTCTATATGACTGTAGACCTATTTAGACAACTCTAAGCATTATGCAGCAAGTGAAATAAATCTCTAGAAAACAACGTTCTGATTTAAATAGCAATGAAGCATATAATTAGAGCACGTTTCAAGGCTAATTTCACTCCGCGTTTTTCTAGAGTTCTTGTGCAAAATTCGTTAATCATTTTGACGTAAAATGTCAAGGATGATAATAAAGATGAACTGAGCACTAAGCTGAGAGTGAAAACGATAAGAAAGTCAATATAGAAAAACCAGTTGAGGATGTTGAATGACTCCTTCAGACTACGATTCTTTTTAATATATTGAAATATGTTAGATAATACGAAAGATAAATTCAAGGGTTTAAATACATCCGGTACTCTCGGGAAAAAAAAACAAATCGTCATGACAACGCACCTGTTACTTACTAAGGTTGCAAGTCTCGGAGTGTAGGTGTGAATCTTCTCTTCATCCACGCCCATACCCCACACTCCATCGCGAAGGTACTAATTATTTACATTGTCAGTTCCAATTGAATCGATGGTCGTTTTTAACTGATCGGCAGATCTGGTCAACATTTTAACCTCAGTATGTGCAAACTATTAAGATTAAATTTTCTCAATACATAACCAAAGCAGTTATTTACTATTTTTGAGAATTTATTCTACTGTGAAATACGATTATTGATGAGTGCTGAGGAGAATAGACAAAAAAAACGACTGTGTCGTGCAGACTTTGACAGACATTTGGACATGCTGCTGTAGGGAACTATCACAAATTATGATAAACATCTTCATTGTTGTCCAGCATGGAGCATTGTCAACAGCTTCTTTTATCTTCGAAATATCTTTCTCAAAATCTTCTAGTCAATCAAGGAGGAGAAAGAAGAACAGATAAGTGTTTGTCTGTGAATTAAACATATTTTTACTCTCTCACATGCTAAATAGAATCATCTTCATGGCGAACTTAAGATTATATCATTGCTTTCAAAGTAAAGTTCATTGCTTTTCTCGATAGAATTAAACATAATTAATAATTGACAACTTCTAGAGTAAACACTCATTCAATTCCTTATTTTATGCCTCGTATTACATGTTGTCTAGAAAGAACATCATCAATGAAAAGTTTAAATTTTCATTAAGAATAGCAACATCGAAAAACATCAACAACTATTCGTTCCTGGATTGATATTGAATTGTTGAAGTCGATTATTTCTGCTCTCGCTTACATACAAATTTCCTGTCTTGTCTAATCCTATGCTATAAACCTCGCGGAACTGGCCGGAACCGGTACCCCATCCCATTCCATTCGCCATTAGCACACCATTGGTTGCACCTGGAGTAAATTTCAAAACACGACTATTGTCAGTATCGGCAACGTAAATGTTGCCATATTGATCAAGTTCGACATCCCAAGGACTATTCAGTTGATTAGCAGCTAAACCCTTTCCATTTCCTCCTGCAACAGTAATACCTTCGGTTGCACCTTTCTTCCACTTTTGTATTCTGTTATTCCATAAATCGGCGATATAGATTGTTTCGCATTTATCGACAAAGATACCGCGCGGTCCACTTAGCTGATTTGCTCTCGACCCACCAACACCAATACCCGCCACCATAATACCTTCGCCTTTCTCAGGAATCCATTTGACAATACGATCATTATAAAAGTCTGATATGAACAATGCGTTTGTTTCTTCATGAACAAAAATACCCTGACAAGCACCTATCTGATTAACAGCTGTACCTTTGCCATGTCCCCCAGCTACTGTGACACCACTCGTTGCACCTTTTGCCCACATTTGAATACGATCATTGTCAACATCCGATACATATACATTTTCATTTCTATCGACATGTACAGCCATAGGCATATTTAATTGATTGGAGGCATTGCCTGGTCCATTCCCACCCGCAACAGTAACGCCCGAGCTACCAATGGCTTTGAGATTGAACTTCTGAACTCGATGATTTTCAGTATCAGCAACATAAACATTGTCGCGTTCAGCATCAACATATATGCCGAACGGTGAGCCTAAATGGAATCCATCGTCTCCGAATTGTCTGTCGGAACCGACGATAGGAATTCCTTCCATTGACCATTCAGTCATTTCTCGACAGTTGCTTTGGTTTCCATGATCACAATTCATAGGAGCTAAACAAAAACAAGACTAATGAACGAAATATAGCATACATGACTTTGATGATCTATTTCAACTTTGAAGGAAAAATAAACTACTTGATTTAGGACACAAATCAAAACAGGAATAAACATACGTTTAGGAGTGTCCCAGTAGCAAAATTGTGTTTGTTGATTCCAAACTAATCCAGCCGGACATTGCATCAAATAATACATGCCATGTGTACATTGATAGAAGGAATGCTGATCTTGTGGATTAGCAAAGAGACCATCGCCTGGGCATTGAAAACCATATGTAACTGTATGCAATGACACACATATGAGCAAAACTATTAACTTTGTTGTCATGATCGAATTGTGTTAACAAAGGGAAAAAAAGACCAAGAACCGTCATTTTTTAACCTTGTCATGATATATCGACTTGAAAATGAGCATGTGCTTTATTTCTCAGATAAAAAAATCCTACGTAGGAATGACGTGCATGTAATTGCTTTTTTTGTTCGATGCATTGATTAATGCGAGTAAAACGAAGATAAGAATGGTATCATCAATGACAAGCTATGTTGTTCGGACAGTAGTTCGAGCTTTTTCATGAATGTAGATCGATCTAATTTTTCGAAAGTCTCTTTCTAATTAATTAGGTTCAAATATTATTACAGACAGGTGTGTGTGTTGAAGTGATGCCATTCTATTGAAAATAATATGTGACTGCACTTCCAGCACGTCGAAATCTCAATGTCATGCAAAAGAACGCTGTTACATGCATTATTGTTAAATATACGATTAAGGAATATAAGCGACGTAGAAGACACATATGCCTAGGTACAATGATGTAACAGCTCAAATCATTTTCGCATCTAAAAATTATATAAAACAATGTTAAAAATGAGACTGAATTGAATAATTAAATATGATGTATACTTATTGAAGTATAGGGTTAAAACTTATGAAAAGTCAAAACTCTCAGTTTTTTCCATATTGAGTAACTAGAAAAGTTGAGATTTTGGCAAAACTAAGCCGACTTTTTAAAAGATTTAATAACAACAAAAAACGAAAGAGATAAGGATACAGAATTAATCTTATATATTTGTATTAAGTTATATTTACCTTTAATTGAAGTCTCAATTGAATCTAAGAAATTGTCGAGTTGACGAGTATATTTAATTGAAATCTAGTTTATCCTAGTGCAGGTGCGACCAAGAAGATGGAGAGAACCTTTACGGTTATGTTTATTTATCTATAAATTTAACTTGGCTCATAGATTATATTCAAAGTATGAATATATTATATTGTTCAGTTTTATTTACTTATGTTCCAACGAAAAACCAATGAAGGACGTTTTAGCTTATGTATTTCAAGTGGTAGACTAATAAATGTCTTCTCTCGTAGTTTGATGCTACAAGGGCTTAATATATTGATTTGTTTATTCATCAAAAAGACTTTTAAACACCATTCCTGATGTCAACATAGAAAAAGGTATTTGAGTATACATTAGAAAACGGATACTCCGTGTACTTAAAAGTAAGAAATACGTGCAATGTTTTCTTTATGAAAATTAAAACTTATTTTTAAGAAAAGAAAATTCATTGTGACTTTTTCGGCTGATTAAAACTGAAATTTGACTAAATTTACTTTTATCTACCATTCAATTTTGTTGTTTATGACCTTCGACGACGAACATTTTTTTTTCGATCATCTCTCTTAAAATATGTTCTTCTTGATATGATTTATAAAATAATTCACTTAAAACTATAGAATATTTAACTATAATCTTTAGTTTTAGTTCGGCATATCTCTATCCCTTACACAAAAACATTTTGTCGTGTGAACCGTACGAGTACGACATCTACAAAAATAATGTTTGAATTTATGTTCTGTTTTTCGTATTTTAATATTGAATATTTTTTTTCTTTATTAAAACAGACATGATCATGTAGATTATTTTTCTTTTCCAAAGAAAGAACAAAACGATCAAAATTCTTTAACAAGTTCTCTTAATTTGAGTAAATCTTTTGATGGAGGAATGAGAAGGAATCATCTTTTTTCTCGTATTTGTTTATTACTTATCTGCAATTCTCGAAGTACCAATCGTTGTCGTTATTTACTTTCAATCAATTTTCATACTCATTGATTATGACATCTCATTCTCTTTAGCATCTTCCATAAATCCTGTTTCTCTAGTAGATTTGTGTAGTGCACATTAAATAAAACAAGTGTATTTTGTTTTTTAGATCATTTATTCAAAAATGTTCGTTCGTCAACGAGTTTTAAAAACATGTTTAAAACATTTAACACCACGAATTAATCATGAACAATCTTCAATAATTCGAGTAAGATTTTCTTTTTCTTTTCTTTATTTTATCAATCTTATTTAATCCTTTTTTTTTCTTAGGCAGCAATTCAAGGCCAAAGTATTCGTCACAAAAGGTAGATTTTTGTTAAAAATATCAATCATCTATGAATGTATATATATATTTAGTGATGCGAAAGATGTATCTAAAGCTGGTGGTGGCAAAATTAAAGGTCATATTATTGGTATTGATTTAGGTACAACAAATTCATGTGTTGCTATTATGGAAGGAAAATCACCTAAAGTACTTGAAAATGCTGAAGGTATATTAATAAATTCATTATAAAAGATAAAATTAATAGAATAAAAAAATATGTCTATATATATAGGTATGCGAACAACACCATCCGTAGTTGCATTTACAAAAGATAATGAACGTATTGTTGGTATGCCTGCTAAACGTCAAGCAGTAACAAATCCTCAAAATACATTTTATGCAACAAAACGTCTTATTGGAAGAAAATTTAATGATGAAGAAGTTAAAAAAGAAATGTAAATTTTCTAGTTTTTATTAAATATTTAAAGAAAAGAAAAATGTTTAATTTCAATAGGCAAAGTGTATCATTTAAAATAGTACGTGCATCGAATGGTGATGCATGGGTTGAAGCTAATGGTAAAATGTATTCACCAAGTCAAATAGGTGCTTTTGTTTTAGTGAAAATGAAAGAAACAGCTGAAAATTATTATGGTTCACCAGTTAAAAATGCTGTTGTTACTGTTCCAGCTTATTTTAATGATTCACAACGACAAGTTTGTTGATTTTGAAAAACAAAAAAAAAAAAGAATTATTTAATAAATGAAACAAACAAATTTTTCTTTAGGCAACAAAAGATGCTGGTCAAATATCTGGTTTAAATGTTCTTCGTGTTGTTAATGAACCAACAGCAGCTGCGCTTGCTTATGGTCTTGAAAAAACAAATGATAAAATGTAAAATAAAAATTATTTTAGAATAAAAAAAATAAAATTTTTTTAATTTTCTAGTATTGCAGTATATGATCTTGGTGGTGGTACATTTGATATATCAATACTTGAAATGCAATCAAATGTATTTGAAGTACGTTCAACAAATGGTGACACATTTTTAGGTGGTGAAGATTTTGATAATACTTTACTTAAACATCTTGTAGCTGAATTTAAAAAAGAGGTAAAATGAAACTTTTTTTTTTTTTATTAAATAAAATAATTAATGTGAATTGTTTTGAAGAGTGGTATCGATATAACAAAAGATCCACAAGCAATGCAACGTTTAAGAGAAGCCGCAGAAAAAGCAAAATGTGAATTATCATCTGCAGCACAAGTAAGAATAAAAATGATATCTATTTGACTTAAGATATTAAAATTGAATTTTGTTTTATAGACTGATATTAATTTACCTTATTTAACAATGGATAAATCAGGTCCAAAACATATGAATTCAAAAATAACTCGTGCACAATTTGAAAATCTTGTTGCTCCTTTAATTAAACGAACTGTTGGTACGAACAATATTGTTTTTTTTTTTTTGTTTTTAATTGAGATCTTTTATCAAATGTGTCTTTTATTTTAGAACCATGTAAAAAAGCTATTAAAGATGCAGATGTTAAATTATCAGATATTAATGAAGTAATTCTTGTTGGTGGTATGACTCGAATGCCTAAAGTAAGAAGAAAATTAATAAAATAGACATTTTTTTTTTATTGGTCTGTAAATATAGCAAGACATTTCTAAGAAAATACTGATTTGAGTACGACTTATTAATCATTAAATCTATTCTATAGAAGTAGTTTATTGGTAGCTATAGAACCACATATCTTAATATTAAAATAGCGGATATATATCTGTTAGATGAAAAAAGTTATGCCTACGTATATTTTAACTTGAAATTTTCAGTTAAAAAAAAAAAGTTTTCTTCATGAGATATTGAATTTCTATAAAATTATCCATATCTAATGCAGAATAAGAAAATTTCATGAAGGAAACATTCTTTTCGAAAGGACATGCTATCATTCAATTTCGTGAAGTATACTGTGTTATTCCAATTAAATGACGATAACTCTAAAAGGAACAGCTAAGAACATTTGTCCTTTTAGAAGTTTTCATATCACACTGAGTTTCACCTTATGCATATAGTTCGAACTCAAAAAATGGTTTATCACTTGAAATGATTCTCTCATAGGTGATTTAATTTTTTTCAAAATTAATCGACGTATTTGAGGGCGGAAGAAATGAATATCTGGTACCACTTTAATACAACACATTTTATCTAAAAGGATGGAAGTGAATAAAGTCGTTCTTATGTGCTACAATCAATCCAGTAGTGACGTCCGGTAACCACATTACAAAGGTTTATTTTGCAACGTCTCTCAATCAATTTTTCTAGTGATATCTGTACTTATTTACGACGTGAAGAAAAACTTAATCATCCTTCTAGACGTACGAGTGTGATTTGAAAACTTCATTGAGAGACGTCACAAAATAAACCGTTGAAATGATATTAGGATTTGCAATCGAACTTATTTCAACACTGAACTATTGTCAGAAGACACAAACAGTTTTATCTATCCTCATCTTTTAGAGTGTTAAATACTCGAGTATTTTATCAATATAATAATATTAAACAGTACCACTAAACAGTCAATTTTTTTCTTGTTAAGGTACAACAAACTGTTCAAGAACTCTTTGGTAAACCACCAAATAAATCTGTTAATCCTGATGAAGCTGTTGCTATGGGTGCTGCTATTCAAGTAAATATTTATTTTATTTGAATTTGTTTTTTGGTTGTTGATTATTGAATTCAATATAAAAAAAAAACTTTCAGGGTGGTGTACTTGGTGGTGATGTAACTGATCTTCTTCTTCTTGATGTTACTCCACTTTCATTAGGTATTGAAACATTAGGTGGTGTATTTACAAAACTTATTAATCGTAATACAACAATACCAACAAAGAAAAGTCAAGTAAGTTTTACATTAAAATAAAAATCGAATATGATCTATTTGAAATCGATGGTGAATTTATTTTTTTTTTGTCATAGGTTTTTTCGACTGCTGCTGATGGTCAAACACAAGTTGAAATAAAAGTACATCAAGGTGAACGTGAAATGGCTGGCGATAATAAATTACTTGGAAGATTTAATTTAGTAAATTTAAAAACAAGAAATATTTTTTTTTAAATTATAAATTTTTATTTCATTAGGTTGGTATTCCACCTGCACCACGTGGGTAAGAAAATAACTAAAAACAAAATATTCAATTTAATTTTGATTATAATTTAAATTAGTGTTCCTCAAATTGAAGTTACATTTGATATTGATGCTAATGGTATTGTACATGTATCAGCACGTGATCGTGGTACTGGAAAAGAACAACAAAGTAAAAAAAGAAAAGTCTTATTAATTTAATTAAAATATTCATTTTGAAATAATTTTATTCTTTAGTTATTATTCAATCAAGTGGTGGTTTAAGTAAAGATGATATAGAAAATATGGTTCGTGCTGCAGAAAAATATTCAGCTGATGATAAAAAACGACGTGAAATGGTTGAAGAAGTTAATCGTGTTGAATCAATTTTACATGATACAGAATCAAAAATGGAAGAATATAAAGATCAATTACCATCGGATGAAGTATAAAATTTTATTAATTTCAAAAAAATAAAAAATATTTATCGATTTAATTTTCTTTTGTTTTAGTATTCGAAATTAAAAGAAGGCGCTTCAAAATTACGTGAAAAATTATCAAATAAAGATAATGAATCTGTTCAAAGTATAAAAGAAACAGCTGATGAATTTCAAAAACAGAGTTTGAAATTATTTGAAACAGCTTATAAAAAAGTATAAATTCATTGTTTCTTTTTTTTTTTCATATATAATCTATATGAGTTTCGTTTTAGATGCAATCTGATCGTGAAAGTTCTCAATCATCATCATCATCATCATCATCATCGTCATCAGACAGTTCTTCATCATCTGATCAACAACAATCCGATGAACAGAAAGATAACAAGAATAAATAAACATTTTCAATAGCTTTTTGTTTTTTTTTCTTCTTTATAATCATTTGATTGTTTTCTATAGTTATGCATGATAATTAAAAATAAAAAAAAAAAAAAGAGAGAGAGAGAAATCATTTAATGAAATTGAAGAAAAAGAAAATAAATTTTATTTGATATCGAATAACGACAAATTTTTTTTCACTTAAAATTTGATAGTTGTGACTAAAGAAGTTTTTTATCAGCGGTTTACTGGGGGCATAGCTCAGTGGTAGAGCGATCGCTTCGCATGCGATAGGTCGTGAGTTCAATCCCCACTGCCTCCATTTTTTTTTTATTAGTAAGTTATCATTGACTGGCAAACAATGTTACGATTATACAGATAAAATCTTTTAGAATAAAGTCTATATGAGCTAGTTTCCTATATAATTGAATACAAAATTTGCAGAATAAATATAATACGAGAGAGGATGAAATTTTTTCAGTGAATAAATAGCTTTTGACTTGCGGAGAGAGCGGAAAAAAACAGATGCTCAAGTATCTTCTTTGATAAGTGGTGGCAGATATTGATGAATGATATAAAGTCGACATTCTTCTCTCATATCTATTGTTTTTTTTCTAAGATAAAAATTTTGTATTTATTTTTCATCGTTTGTAAAACTTGATTTTTGATTGTAGTTAATAATAATTCTTGCAAATATTGTAGAAACTATAAATGTTCTTAAAAAATATTCTGTTCTGTATTTACTATGCGTTTCTATCTATTATTATACAAGAGTAACAAGGAAAGCTAGATTTTATATAAAAAAAATAACAAAAACTAAAGATTAAAAGTTAAACACGAATTTGATTGTATTCCCAATCACTAAGCATTTTCCATCGTCGTTCAAATAATAATGATACAGCCTCTTCTACATGATTATATTTTCGACAATTTTTTTCTAACCATATATGCATCTGTTCATTATTATCACCGAGTTCATTAAATATATATTGTCGATATTCATTTCGTAAAATAACACAATTACGTCTAAGATGAAAATATTTAAGATTATGTTTTGTACCATAATATACTATAAGAAGACAAGTTGCAGTTGAAATTCGTTCTCTTATTACTAACGTATGTAAATATCGAAGTGTTTTAACAAGGCCTATATAAGCCATATCAGCACGTTCTACAAATGACCGTGGTATGTAGACACGACACATTGATTGAAGATGAGCCTAGAACAAAAATTTATAGTAGATTTTTATTTTTGCGGATGTTTTTTTTTCTGATAATAGAAATGTAACAGACTTTTCTTTTTCATATTTTTAAAAACAGACTATGTAGGTGTATTTTCAGATACACAGACGAGAAATAATATTTATTTTTAACATTCAAAAATTGCTAAATTTTCACTTACGAATGAACTATCTCTAATGTAACCTGCTCTTTGAGTTCATATTGAGCTCGCAATGAGGTTTCGATAAGATTAGAAAAAATCTAAAAATGTCCGTACCGATAAACTTTTGAAGCCAAATTATGATAATTTTCTACCCATTTTTAAGTATTTATTGAAAATTCAAATAATAAAATTTTGCACATTGAAAAGTCTGATAACTCTTAGAATATCCGGCAAGGCAACGGCTATATTCACATACAATACGAATTTGAAATAAAGCATAACAATACAAAAATCTACTTTCTATATTTTTCGATATTCTCATTCATGATAAATCAGTTTCAATAGAAACAAAAAAAACAAAACATTCGAACTAATCAGTTTTCTTTTTGTTACTTACATAAATTTCCAATGTTCTACTATATTGTTCCATACAAGTATACATTGAAGTTTGTACTGCTCTAATCAAACTTGTATCATAAACAATAGCTCGTACTGGTGCTGGACTAGTTGGCCAATATGGTTCATTTTTGCATTTTCCTTTTGTTACCATTCGAATACACCATTCTCGTTTATTTTCTCGTAAAATAATATCTATTTCAGTCCATATTGAATCTGAATAACGACAAGGTATTGTTAATTCATCTTGTATAATATTTAATCGACGTAAATGAATAAGATGATTAGCAAATAAAAGAAGAACATCATCACTTAATGAATGTGAACTTATTGATAATGAATATAAATTTGAAAATAATCCAATTATATACAATGGTATAATATTTGATGTATAATTAAGTATTTCAAGATATTCAAGTGTTTCACATGAATTTTCAAGAAGTTCATCAAGACACGCACCTATATCAGAATTTGATCCAAGTAAAAGATTATTTAAATGAAAACGTTTTAAACAACGAATTGATGATATAAAACGACGTAATGTTTGTAAAATAATTCCACCTGTACCGTAATAACGTTTTTTACCAGGTATAAATATATTTGGTTGTTGATAATATGCATTTATAATAGTACCTTGATTATTTGTATCATCATCAATTGATACTAATACATGAAATGTAAATGAAAATTCTTCAAGATATGGTAATGGATAATCATCTGCACCATAATAATGAAAAAAAGTTGTTAAAATATTAAGAAAATCACACATATTATGATATTCAGGAATAGGTTTTATAATTAATCGTTTTATATATTGACTTTTACGTGGTAAATAAAGTTGAACACGATATGAATTAAGAATACGTTCATAACCACGAAATAAATTAAATTTTTTTCGTGTAAATACACGACCATCAAATATAAATGTTTGCCAAATAATAGGTGAATGAAATGTTCTATACCTAACATAGATATAATTAATATAAATGAATTTTGAAAATCAAATTCATATTTACCATGATTGACAAACTTGAGAACAATAATAACGATAATGTATTGGTAGTAGACTGAAAATTTCTTCTAATAAAATAGTTGGTAATTCTTCCCAACCCATTATTTTGGCTTAACTAGAAGATTAGAGAATTAATCTCATTTATTGTTTAATACACAAGAAAAAAAAAAAGAGATAAACATGGGGAAGATGCACAACAAATGAACACACATGCGCATGCTTCCTTACTCTCAAAATGACAAGTAAATAAAAAGAAAGACAAGAAATAATCTAGAAAAACGAAAAAAAAACAAAACAACTGTTCATATTTTCATAACTGACACTAGAAGAAAATGAAGGAATGATTTATGAAGATTGTTTTGATAAAATATAATCTTGCTCATTTAACAATAATTTTAGATTATTTTCTCCATCTTTTAGAGATGGAATAAGTATTGCTAAATAACCTTCACCTTTTCGTGTTTGTTGTAAAAGTTCAGGTGTTTTTATAATTTCATCATTTAATTCAACTAAACGTCCTTTTATACTTGCACATATAGTAAAATTTTCATTATTTTCACATTTTATACGATAAAGTAATTTATTTGGTTGAACATAATCAGCTCCACGTTTTGATTTACCACTCATTGATTGATTAATATTAGCTAATGATTCAATTGAATTAATACTTAAAGATTTTTCTATTATTGGATGTCGTTCAGAAAGCATTAAAACGCAAACACGATTTGAATGAACAAGTACAAGTGTATCATTATTTAATTCATTATGAACATTCGTACGATAATATTTTGTATAATATCTTTCAATAACACTCGGATATTTTATACGTTTAGCTAAAGCCATTTTTCTTATTTGGAAAATGACATATAACAATAATCAATATGATGTAAACATCTACGATTGTGATAAGTTACAGATTCTTTTTCACCATTACATTAAAACTACATGTAGCCTCTAAGTTAAAGAGAGGGCAGTATAAAACAGTGGTTATACCAATATATTTATACACATTCTCATTCGAAGAAAGAAAGAAAAAAGATCTAAAAAAGTTTTTTTAATTATTCGAATTTCAGTATGACACGATTAGAAATCATATCATAAGTAGATGTTATAAAGATTGAATACATATATTTTGCAATAATAAATGATATCACTCTCATTGTTGTCGAGAAAATTAAAAGATCGGATACATGCAATCTTGTGATTGAAAACAGTTTTTCCAATAAGAACAATAATTCAAAATTTCTGGAATAGAGTTTATTTAATATTCTATATATTATTCATTATTGATTTTTTTTTCATACGAACAACACTTAATCATGGTTAAACTTTTAAAAGATGTTGTTACATTTGAAAATACAATCAAGTTTTCATAATACTTAAGGGCATAGAAAAGAATTTAAAAAAATTCTGAATCAAAACTTATCCTAAAGACTATCGCTTAAACATTCGATTTCAATTAGTTTTTATCGATTATGAGATTTGAATGATTCATCGGCGTGATATGTATGCAAATTATTGATCTAAGAATACATTTAGAATAATTTGTTGTGTGTCCAGCTTGAAATAAGTTTTTCTTTTTACTTAACATAGCTGTTTCCAGATATTCAATAATTATCATTCTATGCAACAGGTAAAAAACTTGAATAAGTGAAATAGAAAACTGTTCTCAAGATTAGGATATTTTAAAGAGCTCGTACACTATTTCTATCAGATATCTTATAGTGTTCATTTCATTTATTCACTTTTCAATCTCTTTCACAGATGATTAAGTGCAAATTTATGGAAATCTGAAAAAATTGATATTCGAGAGTAAATGTATCATTCATGATTAAGCGTCAAACTTTATCAAACATGTCATTTTGATAGGAAAGTTGTTAAGATGAATGAAGTTTTCGAATTGATATAGAATTAAATAGACATGAGACTTGTCTTCAGCCTCCACTGATCTGATTTTGACATATGGAGACCAACTTGTCTATACCTTCTTCCAATGAAATTACATAAAATGTTTTCATTCAATGAAAGATCAATTCTGGTATTCTTGTTAAAAGCAGCTATGTAAATACTAAAAGTAAATTTGTTTAATCATGATATTTAAACAGGTATCTCAACTTATGTTGTTAATTGAAAGAATATTTCTTCTGGAAAATTAACAAAATGACAATAAGTAAAAGTTGAGGATACTTGACACTAAGAAACATACATTCCATTGAATATAGTTCAATATTAAATTCATTGACTTGATTATTCATTGAAGAGACATGATCAAGAAATGGTTTAATGGACATAGATATCAAGATTATTCATACAAGGAAGATCAACTTGTTCTTTGACATTCACAAGAAGTGAATAGAGAACATCGATCATATTCAGTTTGTTGAAAATAGTGAATAATATTTCATTGAGTAAATAGAGTTTGGTGAAATGTAATTCATACTAACTATTTGTTTTAATCTATGTATGTGTGTATTTTCTCGTTGCCGTTTGTGAGAACAATAAAGGATGAATAATCATCTCATAAGATTAGGTAATGATAAATTACTCATTCGTGGATCATTCTTCAGGTTATTGTTCTTTCATCGCAATATTTATCATGTAGCATATTTCTCATAAAGCATAATATCATGTTTAGAATAAGATATGACCTAGTCAAGAAATCATTAGAAATATACTCTCAAAGTGTCAAATCTATGGTTCAAACGAAGACTACTATTCATTCGATTTGGGTGAAATTACAAAATAAATGAATATTTTACTAGTGTTAAAAATAGAGATTGTCGTTTGGAATCAAAAACCGAGACTGTGATCGAAATGTAAAAAACTTGCTTTTTGTACATCTCTAGTAGGATCGCTTTGATATTGTTGAACTTCAGATTGAGTGGAATCAAAAAAAATATTTATTCCGTTCTTGATCTCGTTAAATTATTTTTAGAATTGTAAAGGAAACGTCGATTTTTCCTATTTTCTCGACGAATCAGCAATAAATTAAGCTGTGATATCTGCAGATTTCTTATATTCTCTCACTGTCTGTAAAATATTAATTTTAGAGCACACGTTATCTCACTTCTTGAGTCGGCTCAGACCAAGTGAAAGATTACCAGGATAGCACCATTAGAGAAATGACATATGGTGGTCTTTACAAAGAGATTTATTTACATTCTACGTTTATTGAAGAATTCTCGTAAGTTTTAAATAAAAACAACACATCCATAAAAAGAAGAAAATTTATAATGTTTTTGTTTTAACAATGTGGGTATGAGTGTGATTCTTCTCTTCGTCTACACGCATATCCACCTCTTCGATGTACTTTCAGCACTCGTTCAGATCTTTCAACACTTTGAGATGATTAATCAAGGATCAAAGTTTCTGTTGCGTTTCAATGTTTTTATCACTGACAGTTACCTAACCATCAAACTAGAGAAGAAAGAATGACTCAAACTTACCGTAATGCATTGTGTGAGAATCGCTATCAGGCTTGACGCACTTGAGAAAGACTGATTTAGTTTACGATGATGAAGACATAGCCTTGGTTGTATTTGGTAAAATATATTGCATTTGGATAATAGTCTTGTTTGTTCTTTATGTTGACGTTGAGTATTGGTCGACGTGAGCAATGCGTTTTTCTTACTCTTGTCATTTATTTCGATGCAGCTAAAGCTATTATTGCTTCGAATTTCGCCACAACAACGAAAGAAAAAATTCATTCAATACTTAATTATTTTTTGAAGCCACACTTGATCGAGAGCTCGCAATAATAGAAAGAGAGGCATGAAGCGATCAAATAAAAATACCATGCACCTTTCATTTTCAAACATTCCTCTACAGATTCATGTAATAGAATTTGATATATTTAGGTTTGCCATCGATTGTAGCTGCTTCACAGAGAAATGTAATGATTTCTCAAACATCAAAGGGTAGGACCATGCTCAATACTATTCCATTGATACTGAATGACGGTTGCAGCGGTGTTACACGATTGAACACTTCTTTATGTCGGAGAAATCATGAGCAAATGACTGAAAATAATTATTTACATCACCAACGCATTCTTCAACGTCATGCTCATACTTAATTTCTTTTCATCCAAGCAAAACATCCTGTTTCTATTGCTTTCTTCAATACGATATATTCTTGTATCAAACTGTTGTTGTTATCACTGTTTCTGTAAAGCAACAACGAATATTAGAACTTTAATGCCTATGATTGATTTATGCACTGAGACAAGCAAAGATTCAACTCATCTTATAGTGAGCAGCCTTTCCGAAATAGAAAACCTCGTTCCTACTGGTTTCTGCGTAATATGTAATAGAAGTCTCCATCTTTACAAATGTTTTCGAAATCCAACAAATTAACTATAGTTGCTTTTCATATGACATTTGCCTGAAAATTAGAACACTGATTCATGGCTTCAAAATAAGAGTTGACGAATAGTTACGTAGATGTGGATGATCAGAAAGCTTACAACCACTCACTTACCTCAAATACACAGACACTGAGAAAAACTCAAGCTTCAATGACTTCTCCTATTCCATAATCGAGCTCGACTTAACATTCTGCATTGGAAGAATTATCTATTTGATTTGTTCGATCTTCCTTGGCTGGGAAGATTGATTTCTCCTTTGGCGAAAAATAAGAAAAGTGATGTATTCTAAATAATTAATTGGAAGATTTGTCTTCCTCAAATCATTTTCGAATTTTCTGTTAAGTATATTCGTGATCTGAGTGATCGATTATGTTCTATTATATGAGTTTGACATAAATAGAAGATGACAATTTTTTTTTCAAAAATCTTACAGCAAGCCCTAGGTATAAGAGGTCTAACCGAGAGATTTTGCAAAACTAAGTATTTGAGTGTGTTCTTGTACACATTCCTATCCAGGAATTTGCTGAGAGGAAATTTGCTTTTTTAGGGTGCAGGGAGGAGAATGGCGGAGGGTTGGAAATGGCTAAGAAGACTTTCCGCTAAGTGCAAATAGTGTTCCACACGATCCCATACTTGAACATTCATCTGATGTGTTGTCTTTGAGTACAACGAAAACCATTTTGGGCCAGAACACGGTTTTATCCAGTTTACTGCTTTTCGTAGATTATTTTAAAGAAATGGGCTGCTCGCCATCTTACGGACACCAAGAACCTTCTCCTTCTGACCCCACTGAGTTGTTTGCATTGCACCGATTTATCGACGTTGATATCAACAATACAAATCGTCCACTACTGACTGATTCAGATTTAAGGAAACCAATCGTCTCCCTCGAACAAGCTCTGGAACACATCGTTCCTCGAATCGATCCTCATTACATAGGACAAGCCAAAAAAAATTGCCGTTTTCCATCAGAGCACGGGCTTACTCATGATGAATCAGCCGCCATCTATCTCTACACTATGGTATCTGGTGAAAATTGTGTTTATGATCAGTTGAATCAAGCATTACGATCTAAGAATCGATCTCAAATCACACCTTGGCTTCTCTATCTCACGTTATTGAAATCTGGAATCGATAAATTACCTAATGTGACAAAAGAGATTTGGCGAGGAGTATACAGTAACGACATGGATGTAATAGAAAATAATCCAGAAATGATCTGGTGTAGTTTCAGCTCTTGTTCAACGTCGTTTCATGCTATTAAAAA
Organism: Rotaria sp. Silwood2; assembly: GCA_905329745.1. Taxonomy (NCBI): domain Eukaryota; kingdom Metazoa; phylum Rotifera; class Eurotatoria; order Philodinida; family Philodinidae; genus Rotaria; species Rotaria sp. Silwood2. The sequence continues at coordinate 673,134 of CAJNSZ010000046.1, forward strand.
ACATCTTGGTCAGAATGGGATTTTCTTCAAAATCGACTCTGTCGATGGAAAGAATGCGACTGGTTACACCACCTCTGATACGGAGGAAGTGTTACTGTGGCCCGGAATGAAAGTGCGCATGGAGGGCGCTCCGATTATGATCGCCGATGGCTCATATGTTGTATGTCTAGTTGGAGTAAATGGTAAGTGTCAAAAATATTGTTTCCTAAGTACAGAAAGTCTGAAAGAATTTTCATTGAAATAAAGTCTTGATCTAGTACTTAAAATAAATGCTGCGATAATCATGATACTAGGTGAGCTGATCTAAATTGTTCTGTATTAGAAAGGCGGATGTATGTGTGGGTGAAGATGAAAAAAATATTCACACCAACTTGCCCATCTTCTAACATCTTCACCAACCCATCCATCATAAAAGGTTGTCAACATAATTTCTGAAAAATTAAAATTTGAGAGGCTGTGGAGCTTCTCTATGCGTAAACAAGAATTGTGGGTATGTCGAGCACTTTCAGTTAAGGTTAGAAAGATAAGTATGTAGAAATGTTTGACATGATCTGTGATGCTAGACTATCTGTCAACAAGAGCCAATGGAACAGGGTAATGAACAGTTCACTTTTGTCGCTATATACTTCAATACTCTTTTTCATTCATGCTTCATAAAATTATGATTTTCGTAGAGAAGATCAAGGGATATCAAATGAGATGTGAAGTAGTGAGATTTATTGAATAATTAGACATAAAATTAAAAACACAAACAGTCTCAAAACATAGAAAAAAAAGATGTTATCATGAAAGTCGAAATAGCTTTATATTGATAATCGTAATGAAAAATTTCTTATTGGCTGAGCTCTGTGTCATCTATTGGATTTTCTCGCAGTCTTGAGAAAATAGGTTTTTCATTGAGAAAAGAAAAGAAAAGAAGAAGGGAAACCGTCGAACAGGAACAATATGATGAATATCATAAGAACATATTTATCATGAACCATCAAGATTGTATCTGATGATGACGTTCTGTGTGAAGTTAATCTAAGTTCAAATGAATCAGCATCACATGAATGGTAAGTTACTTGTGCCCATGAGATTTTCTATCACAATTGAATTTTCATCACAAAAATTTTTCAATGGTTGAATGATCAGTATAGGTGATTGATTGTGAATGATAAAGCATTTGCATTATGCTTTGAAAAGATATGATAACATAGCAACAAGCGACAGTATGTCAGTCGAATGCTAACAATTGACCAATTAACTAAGTTGTTGATTCTGTATTGCGTGTGATTGACCAGATTGTGGGTTCAGCGGAGCTTCATAAAGCAGAGCATTCATAATTTTGTAAGTTTAATACGCTAGTTCACTTTTAAAACGAAGCTACATAAAGCTATTGGTATTCTTTTAAACGTGAGGAGCGTACTGTCTCTTTCCTGAAGAAAACATAACATAAAATGGTTCTGTATTTTTTCGGATACAAATTTAATAAACGCATCTTTAAAGATAAGAGCTTGTCTTGTTCACTTTTGATGCCTCAATATACAGGGAAAAGTTTTTTCTCAGTTGATTATTTGTATCTAATGGCGTATAATTATTTAGATCTGTGTAAGCCAATCCCGCTGATCGAAACACCATCTAAGCGAAACCCTACCAAGCTATCAGTTAAACAAAGTTCACCCATACTATCAATTGAACAACGCGCACCCGTAGTGTTAACTGAACAACGTTCACCTGCACTATTAACTGAACAACGCTCACGTATACCATCAGTTGAACAACGCTCGCCTATACTATCAGCTGAACAACGCTCCCCCATACCATCAGTTGAACAGCGCTCATCCATACCATCAGTTGAACAAAGCTCACTCGTACCTTCAGCTGAACACTGTTCACCTGTGCTATCAGTTGACCAACCTCCACCGACGCCATCATCACAGAAATGCCTACCAAAACTACCATATGAGAAACACTTTTTTTGTCCTTTTCCTGGTTATTACTATTCACTGGCAATGCAGTTGTCGATTAATCAAATATGTGATCAACTCTGTTTCGTAGTCTACAATATAGATCAATAACTTTTTTGTCGTAATGAAGAATGTTCATCTATTACATCATTGTCTCTTCTGTAACATTTTTTCGTCTATTGTTTTGAAGTAAGAAAAATATTTGAAATTATTCATCGTTGCTATTGCGACTATTCACATTTTTATGTGATCTGGCTCTATGTTATCTATTTGAGAGTCTTTTATTCGTCTTGAGTATAAATTTGTACAAATACATGGTGATCATCGTCAAAACCATTGTTATGGTTTTTTCGCTCTTGAGAATTGTTCAGTCGTCATATGATTAGACATCAGTTCACTTATTTCATAGCATTTCTCTGCAGTGAATGAAGTAATGGTCCACAATTTTTCTCATATTTGTCATCATCATTGTAATTCTCTTTATCAGAAGCACTCAATTTTCATACGATAGTCGATGAACAATGAATAGGAAAAGTTCGTTTTGACATAAGTGACGTAGATGAATAAAATCGTAGCTGTCGTGATTGCAACATCGATAAAATCTATTCGGTTGTGATGTGACCATTGATTAGATGACCAAGTTCAAATCATTGTCTAACAGTGAACAAAATAGTGAGCAGAGGATTACTAATAATATATACGAATGTCGAAGATGCAAGAATCGTGAGAAGTATTCATTAGCCATGTGATCATTGGTGAATTCATTTCCGCACGAAATGTACGTTAAAAAAAAGTCTAGTTGAATAAATATCTTACTGCCGCTTTTTGAAGAGTGGTAACATCTGTAACCGTTTACATGACGTTTATCGAGTTTCACTTCTGTGTAGATTTTATTCTCATGTTTTTTATACTGTTTGGTGTTCACTTTATCGCGTAAGCTAAAAATTTATTTATTTATTCAATTTTAGCATAGGTACACGTTATTTATGGATGCACGACAAAAAAAACAGTCATCAAAGTCATGACTCTGTGATCACATAAGAGATTTAAATGAGCAAGCGCGGCAATAACGATTCTTGCATCTTC